>WAAB01006070.1:28974-83607 GCA_013389865.1 Piaya cayana
TTATGTCAAGCCTGAACCTCCACTGGCAGAGCTTGAGGCCATTCCCTCTCGTCACTTGAAGAAGAGCCCAGCTCCCTCCTCTCCACAACCTCCTTTCAGGTAGTTGTAGAGAGCAATGAGGTCTCCCCTCAGCCTCCTCTTCTCCAGGCTAAACACCTCCAGCTCTCAGTAGCTCCTCATCAGGCCTGCTCTCCAGCCCCCTCACCAGCTTTGCCATTCTTCTCTGGACTCACTCCAGAGCCTCAACATCAACACAGAATCACTAAGGTTGAAAAAGCCCTCTAAGATCAAATCCAGCCATCAATATACCTACTAAATCATGCCCAGAAGCACCTCACCTACATGATTTTCAACCACCACACAGTCTAACTACTTGTGACACGTGGTAACACGGTTGTTTCTAAACCAGAGCAAGGCAAACACAGAGCAGATGATGTCTGCACACTGGAGAACAGACAATTAATTCCAACCCATCTTGGCCCTCTGCAGGGGCAAGGGGTCCTCAGCCACCCTGAGCACATGGAGACTGCGCTAGACCATGGGATGGACTTACTCCGGTTCCTCTCTGCGCTTCCACACTGCAAAATTCAGGTGTAGATCTGCACTTTTCCAGTGAAAAGCTGGATGTTCAAGAGCATGAACCAAACCCAGCGCTGCAGAGTTACAAGATCACAGGCTGGCGGGACAACACGGAGGTCGTTAAGCCATTGTGAGAAGCGTGTGAACAAACCAAGGACTTGGCTACCAAGTGACAAAGATCATTTGTTTAAAAGAAAGGAACTAAATCATTTCTAGTTCAGCAGTCTGTGGATTTAGCCCAGTCGTAACAAAGGTGTTTTGAGAAAAAGCCTACTTCTTAAATGGCTTATTACGAATAAACCCAGACACCCCAGCAGGCCCAATACAACCTTGGTGAGGGCAAGATAAGCGCGGGATAAAGAGGGAAATGCACCGAGAGGAGCCTGTGGCCTTAACGTACCTAGAAATGCCCAAATTTGAAAAGCTGCCAACGTCAAGAAGTGCCAGCCCTGCACAGAGAGCTTCCCAGCCAGATTCCTGCATCACTCTCCGCCCGCCTCCACCAGCGCCGGTGCAGGGCTTTGTTTTATCCTTTACCTCTACAGGTTTTCTTTTCCCAGCCACCCTGAATTGCAAGCTGATGTCCTTGAACCAGCAGGCTCTTCTCTGTCACTAAACGCTTGGTTCATCCTACACAGCTCAGCAATTGGTGCCTGCACAACAATTATCGCCCGTCTCCAGCTGCTTCCCACGCTGCTGAAGTGAAGCTCTGGCCGTGGTGCAGGCGCAACACAAAGCAGCGTCTTCTGAATACTTCAAGAAAAGCATGAGCCTTCAGAATCACACAATGGTTTGGCTTGGAAAGGACCTCAAAGCCCATCCAGTTCCACCCCTGCCCTGGGCAACCTGGGCCAGGGCCTCCCCACCCTCACAGGAAAATATTTCTTCCCAAGATCTTATCTCAATCTCCCCTCTAACAGATTAAAACCATTCCACCTCATCCTATCCCTGCACTCCCTGATCAAACCCCCCTCCCCAGCTCTCCTGGATCCCCTTCCAGCACTGGAAGCTGCTCTAAGGTCTCCCCAAAGCCTTCTCTTCTCTGAGCTGAACAGCCCCAACACCCTCAGCCTGTCCTTGTGCAGGAGATGCTCCAGCCCTGGGATCATCCTCGTGGCCTCCTCCAGACTTGCTCTAGCAACAACAAAAGTGAATTTTACTCCATGTGTTTGTGGAAATAAGAGGGTTCAGCCAGCTGCTATGAAACACCACAGTTGCTCTGTACACGTTACATCCATTACACTGGAGAAAAAAATATTTGCTGAACTAGTTTTAAGCCCATACAGGCTGATAATTTAAATGCTGCTCGCTGGACTGACGGCATGGGAGACAGCAGCTCTGCAGAGACTATCACAGAGCAGAACGCTGAATTTTAAACTTGCTCTGACCCCACAAACACCCGTTTAAAGCAACGTTTCATGAAAGTTAGCCTGAAGCAGTTTAAAAAACAATGCAGTAATATTTTAGCCAGGGGCTCCTGTACAAGGAAGTACAGTCCTTAGAAAAAAAAAAAACTCCGCAAGCCTATGGACTGGCCCCAAAAGGTCCTTTTCCGCTGATAATCTCACTTGGGCCCTTCTGCTTTGTAGCCTTAAGAAAAATCCCAAGCATTTCCAGAGATGGGAACATCTGCAGAAGTTTGAAGAAAACACAGAATCTCAGAGGCAACTCCGGCATTCACAGCCCTTTAAAATATGAACTTGGCAGCCTCGCGGCGTGGGCTTCCAAACTAAACCACGCTGCTCATGAACGGGTGGCGGGGAGGGGGTTTGTCCTTGAAACACCAGCTCGCTGCTCGAGTTTTGATGTTACATCCGATAACCATCTCTGTCTCTCTTCCAAACTCCTACCAGGAAGGATCGGTGAGACAAATACCCACAGCTTCCAGGGGAATAAAAGGAAAAGCCAAACAGGAAAAGTAGTTATGAACAATGCAGCTCTGGCTTAGTTAACCATCAACTCCGAAGCACACAGCAAACTACATTTATCCAATCACCACAACTTATTTGCATAGAGTTTTAAACAATCAGTGGGCAGTAAGAGGCCTTTCATGCCTTGCATTTGTGTTTTCGCAATCAACAAAGAAATAAAAAAAGATGAGAAATCCCCACCAAGTCTGCTCAGTCAACAGGAAACCAAACCACCAGGCTGGGAGCTCAGCTGCGCGGAGGGGTGGGCAGGAAGGGTACGGGGTCAGGTTCCCCTGCCTGTACGTTCCTGTTCTGTCCTTGATGGAGCACAAGGCTGCCTTCTGCAGCCACACAAACCCTGTGCACACGATATGTGCTGCCAGAGTCTGTACTGACCCCACCACACTGCAAGAATCATAGAATCACCAGGTTGGAAGAGACCCACCAGATCATTGAGTCCAACCGCTCCCATCAATCACTGACCCATGTCCCTCAGCACCTCGTCCGCCCACACCTTAAATCCCTCGAGGGAAGGTGACTCAACTCCCTCCCTAGGCAGCCTCTGCCAGTGCCCAATGACCCTTTCCATGAAATACTTTTTTCCCTAATATTCAGCCTGAACCTCCCCTGGTGGAGCTTGAGGCCATTCCCTCTCGTCCTGTCCCCTGTCCCTTGGGAGAAGAGCCCAGCTCCCTCCTCTCCACAACCTCCTCTCAGGCAGTTGCAGAGAGCAATGAGGTCTCCCCTCAGCCTCCTCTTCTCCAGGATAAACACCCCCAGCTCTCTCAGCTGCTCCTCTTGTTCTCCAGCCTCTTCACCAGCTTTGTTGCTCTTCTCTGGACTCACTCCAGAGCCTCAACATCCTTCTTGTGGTGAGACGCCCAAAACTGACCCCAGGATTCAAAAAGCAGTCTCACCAGTGCCGAGTAAGAGATGAGGAGCAATCACCTTGTTCCCATATTTCAAGCATGTCTGACTGGAGTGGCCCTCAGCCGACAAGGCCACTTCAACGAGAGCCGACAGCCGTAAACGGAATCACTCTGCTGGTCTCCCAGCCTTCTGAGATGCTGTTTCCAAGCATCTCCTCGTCAACTCTTAGATGTCATTGACTCTCAGCACAATGAAGAAGGGCTCACAAAGCCACAGCACTTACAATGGCACGGAGGCAATTTAAGATTCCCAATAAAATGCTGCTGGGAGTATCGCAGTCTAATTCCGCAATGGTCAAGGTTCCGGGCAGCAATAACGTTGCGAGCGGATAGAAAGGTTGTAAGACTTCCTTAAAGACAAATAAGCAGCTCTCAAACAACGGTGACTGCAGCCACACGCCTCCCCAAGCTCCTGACTCGGTATCATTCAAAATCAGACGGTCATGACATTTCCCAGCACGAAGGCCACCGCCGCATGGCAAAGGTAAATGAAAGGGGTGGGGGAGGACAAGGGCCAAGGCGGACTGGGCACAAAGACAAGCGGCGGCAAGGAGGAGGCAGCAGAACGAGCCCAAATCACCCAGCGCTGTAATTTAGCGTAGAGTTTGTAATTACCTGCACAGCCTGTAACTTCCTCTTACGCTGTAAAGTGATGTTTCTTCACATCGCCTCAAGAAAGGTTGTTCTTACAAGAGAACTGATGATGCGAGACACCAACAGGCTGCTCAGCCAAGTCTTTGTGGCTAACCTTAACCTTTCCCTGAAAATAATTCTCTTGAACTTCTGGGTTTACTTTTTTTAAGAGCTCTGAGCTATACTCGCAGCATTGAGGAACCTCTGTTCTAGCTCCTCCTTTCTCTCTAGGTTGAAAAGACTTAGACAAACAATCAATTAGCATCTTATAATAAAAAATAGACTGGTATGGAGTACAAGAATCATGGAAAGTAGTAAGCATATTCATGTTTTTAGACCCAGTTGGCTGCCACGGTGTTGGAGGAGAGCTTTAACGTGTGCCCAACGCAACTCCTGCTGCTCTGCAGGAAGGAAGCTGAGGCAGAGAGTACCTAAACACTCCAAACCCCCACAAAAATGCTAGTGGGATGTGGGCACCAAAGCCGAGTGGTTCAAAAAGACGGGCTAAGCATCCATCTGCACCTCTGCTCCCTCGAGGAACACCAGCAACTCAGTCACAGTCGCGCAGGAAGGATGTGGGGCAGCAGGGAGCAAGAGCCGCGTCTTCCAGATCCTGAGGGAGCACGCGGATCGCTGGATAATCCTGCTTTGCTATGGAGATAAAGAGGAAAACTGAGCGACAGAGGAATCTGGCGTTATCACAGGGACACGGAAAAAACACTTCAGAGGCAGCAACTCTGAATGAGATACCTGAAACGTGGCCAGCGGCACAGGACGCGACGGCAGGCGGCAAGAATTCATCTAGGAAAGCTCCTCCAGGTTTCTTCTATTAAAAACATTTTGGTATTTGTAGACTGTCTCAAGTCTTGCTTTTTTTCCCTTCTATCTTTCCATCAGCTGCCTCAGAGTTTTAGTAGAGCAAAAGTAAATTTTGAATCCTGCACGCAACTAAACTGGGAAATCAGCAGAATTCCCTTGCTAGGTTCAGTGAGAGTAGCAAGACTTTCTGGAATGAGTTCCAGCCATAAATTCTGGGCATTCTGATAAACACAAGTCTCTGGGACGGTATTTGAATCCTTGTGAACCTGAAATGAATTGGATCCAGAGCAGCTGACTCCGTTACTGACTAAAAGCGTCAACACAAGAGGAATTTCTGCTGATGTCTGAAAGTCAGAGCTGATCAGCCAAATACATCTACTAAAGAATACACTGAAACAGAAGTTTCTGATAGCGGGTGGGTCACTACTGCCGTTCCCAACTCCACTGAGAACACATTTTTAGCGAAGCAAAACAAGAAAATCTGGATTTTTAGGTCTTGCCCACGACGAAATGAGGACATTCAAAATGAATCAGCCCTTGTGAACTTGTAATTAGGGCTCTCAACTTTAAAAGAGGTCTTGATCGTGCCAGCCCGAACGCCACAGCCCTGATCTGATTGAGAAAGCCATGGAAATATTAATACGGTGCTGAGCCCTGTGTGAACACTGATGTGTGGGCCAAGAGCTCTGTCATTCTCGTACTCATTAATCTTCCCCTCCAGGAGGCAAAGGACAGCGTAAGCTCTTCTGATAAGTCAGTTATCTCCCTCCCCAGAAAAGGAAAGGGTGGCCCTTCCAACCAAGTGGCAATTTAAACCTCCAGGAGGCTGCGGGGCCACATGCGACGGGGGAAGCCGGGACGAGCACCGTTTCCCCTGGTTTTCATCCCGTTTCCGCACAGTCTCAAACTGCGGGTTAAGTGTTTGCGCAGTGCATAAAACAAACATCCTAAAAGCACTTAAATTGTTACCTAGCTACCTCATACAGCTTGATAAATCGTCTCGAGCTGTAAGGAAACGTTTTGGTGGGTTGGGGCTGATCCCCATAATTACAGAATGACTGCTGCTCCCCAAAGCCCGAGGCATTCCGATTCGCATCCCTGCTCCCACAGAACGGTTCAGGTGTCTGGGAAATCCACATTAGCAGCAGCCACAGGGAAAACCATTAACGTCTTGAGTGGGAAAAAAAAAAGACTAATTATAAACGTTCTGGGTAGATCATGAAACTCAGCACTGGGGAGACCGCTCCTTGAATCCTGGGGTCAGTTGTGGGCCCCTTGCCACAAGAAGGATGTTGAGGCTCTGGAGAGAGTCCAGAGAAGAGCAACAAAGCTGGGGAAGGGGCTGGAGAAGAAGAGGAGCAGCTGAGAGAGCTGGGGGTGTTTAGCCTGGAGAAGAGGAGGCTGAGGGGAGACCTCATTGCTGTCTGCAACTACCTGAAAGGAGGTTGTGGAGAGGAGGGAGCTGGGCTCTTCTCCCAAGGGACAGGGGACAGGACGAGAGGGAATGGCCTCAAGCTCCACCAGGGGAGGGTCAGGCTGGACATTAGGAAAAAATTTTTCACAGAAAGGGTCATTGGGCAGTGTCAGAGGCTGCCCAGGGAGGGGGTTGATTCCCCTTCCCTGGAGGGGTTTAAGGGACGGGTGGATGAGGTGCTGAGGGACATGGGTTAGTGACTGATGGAATGGTTGGACTCAATGATCCGGTGGGTCTCTTCCAACCTGGTCATTCTATGATTACCAAGCCCAGCAGTGATTTCTTCCACTCAAAGCAGGGCCCACCGAGACCAGGGTCTCATTTCCACGTCCAGTCGAAGCCACGAGATCTGCTACAAAGCTCCCAAGTGCCGCTCACCTGCTTGCAGGAGCTTCTTGGGATGCGAGCACAGGTCCAGGTGGGACCCAGCATTTTACCCTTTGCTCTTTAAGCCTTTCACGATGTTTCCAAGAGATAAACCAGCTCCTTTCAAGAAATAATCAAGCCTGCCTGGACCACAGCGACTCTCTTTCTCCACAAGCCTTATCTCCCCTCCCGGCAGCGCTTCCCCTTCTTAATCCCTTCAGCCAACCCCCCCAACTCACTGTTAATTGCCTACAAATTAAACTCTCCTCTCCATCTGCATTTCAAGGGGGCGGGGGGGCAGCTGGACAGGCGGATTTTCCAAGCGGCTTTTCAAGGTGCGAGGTCCCAGGGGTCCCAGTGGGGGCAGAGGGTCCTCGCACCGACCCCGAGAACCGGAGGGAGAGGGGACCAGGGGGTAAGGGGACACGACCCCCCGCACTGAACGTGGGAGAGAAGGGACACCAGGAGCCCCCGCACCGACCCGCGGGGAGAACCGGGGAAGCGGCGGCTCCGAGCAGCGACGCCGAATGCTTCGCCGGGGGGTTCGGTACCGGGGAAGAAACGGGAAACCGGCTGCGTGGGTGCCGGTGGCTCCACAAGGAGTCCGATGCCCAGTGGTTCCGCGAGGAGCCCGGTACCGGTAGCCCCGCGTGAAGCCGCTACCGGTACCCGGTGGCCCCGAGCGGTCCCGGTGCCCGGTGGCCCCCCGAGGAGCCGGTACCCGGTGGCTCCAACGGGTCACGGTACCCAGTGGCCCCGCGAGGAGCCGGTACCCGGTTGCCCCGCGAGGAGCCGGTACCCGGTGGCCCCGCGAGGAGCCGGTACCCGGTGGCCCCGCGAGGAGCCGGTACCCGGTGGCTCCAAGGGGTCCCAGTAGCCGGTGGCCCCGCGAGGAGCCGGTAGCCGGTGGCCCCGCGAGGAGCCTGTACCCGGTGGCTCCGAGCGGTCCCAGTGCCCGGTGGCCCCTCGAGGAGCCGGTACCCGGTGGCTCCAAGGGGTCCCGGTACCCAGTGGCCCCGCGAGGAGCCGGTGCCCGGTGGCTCGGTGCGGTGCCGGTCCCGGTGGCCCCTCGAGGAACCTGTACCCGGTGGCTTCGAGCGGTCCCGGTGCCCGGTGGCCCCGCGAGGAGCCGGTACCCGGTGGCCCCGCGAGGAGCCGGTACCCGGTGGCCCCGCGAGGAGCCGGTACCCGGTGCTGCTGGCTCCCGGTGGCTCCTCGCAGAGCCGGTGCCCTCGCCCGGTGGCGGCTGCCGCGCGGTGTCCCCGCTCGGGACAAAGTTTCCGCCGAGCAGAGGTTTCCCGCGAGGGGCGAGCGCGGGGCGGGGGCAGGCGGGGCCGCCCGGTACTCACAGCTGAGCGATGGCGCCCTGCGAGATGACGGCGTTGTCGGAGAAGTAGGGGATCATCGCCGCTACCCGCCGAGGCGGCCGCCCTGCCCCGCGGCATCGGCCCCGCCGCGCGCGGCCCCGCGCCTCCCGCGCACGCGCCTAGGGGGACGGGGCGTGGTCACCGCGAAGCCACGCCCACCAAACCGCCCCTGGTCCCGCCCACCGGCCGCACGTGGCGGGGAGCTGAGGGGAGAGGGGGACACGGGGGGACAACAGGGGGACACGGGGGGTCAACCCCCTCTCAGAGCCGGGATCTGAGCCCCGGTTCCCACAGGAGAGAAGGGAAGGGGACACGCTGCCAAGAGGGGCTTATTGCCTTTTATTACTCCTTTTTTTCTTTTTAACACTGCTTTTTTTCCCCTTTATTACTCCTTTTTTCCTTTATTACTCCTTTTTTTCCTTTATTACTCCTCTTTTTCCTTTTTGACCCTTTTTTCCTTTTTTTACCCCTTTTCTTACCCTTTTTAACCTCTTTATTCTTACCCTTTATTCTTATTTTTACCCCCTTTTTACACCTTTTTTCTTTTTTTTACCCCTATTTTTTACTCCTTTATTTCCACCCCCATTTTTACTCCTTATTCCTTTTTTCCTCCCCTTTTTCTTCCTTTTCCCATTTGTTTCTTCCTTTTTTCTTCCTTTTGCCTTTTTTCCATTATTGCCTTTTTTCCTTTTATTACCTTTTCCCCCCATTTTCCTTTTCCTTCCCCCTATTTTTTGCCTTTTTCCTTTTCTTCCCTTCCCCTCCTTTTTCTCCTTTCTTCTTCTTTTCCCCTTTTTCCTTTTCCCCCTTCTTTCTCCTTTCTTCCTTTTTCTTTTTTTCCTTTCTGCCCTTTTCTAGCCTTCCCCCCCTTTTTGCCTTTATTTCCATTATTTCCCCCCCCCCTTTCCCCCACAATCTAGGCCAGAAAAGCCAAGGCAGCTTGCAAACTTTGAAATTAAGATTGAAGCAGCACATCAAAAGACGTGTTTTGTGTTTTTTTTGCGAAAGGCAGGCAGCACAACCTGAGTGCTTAGGAAACGACCTTAATTTCTCTCCTGCAGGAGACTGGGAAACAGTTCTTGGCAATAACTTTCATACGCAGGGACTCGACGACTCCTTTTCTGCCAAGGGAGACGTGGAGCAGCTGCCTCTCGGCGCTATTTAATCTTTAGCTCCATCGCCCCTCAGGAGAAAAGGAAGAGAGGAAGTTCTTTAGAACAAAAATCTTGTTTTCTGGCTGCTGGGAACTCAAACGTTCCAGCGTGAGGGAAACCGAACCCCGTTCTCCAGTGGGACAAGCGGAGGGGCAGCTCAATGCGCTCGGTCCCATCCCAACCGTTCCAGAGCTGCATTCCCCACCCCTACACCCAGTGAGGTTTAACTACGAGTGTGGGAATCCACCTGGGAACACTTATAACCTCGCTGAGTGTTCTGTTTCCCATAGGAACACTGGACGTCCCAGCAGAGGGACAGTAAGAAGACCCTGAAGTCCTCTGGTGCGAGCGACACAGCTCAGACCCAGTCACGAGGCACAAAATTTAACTTTAAACACGTGTATGTGTTAATGACACCAATTCCACAGCACCAAACTACTGCCCGGAGCATCCCTGCAGAACCGCTCGTGGGATCTGAGAGCAGAGCCAAAAGCAAGCTCTGCCTGATGTTTATTTCCAACCATGAGCTAAAACTTCCAGAGGAGCAGAGAAGGGTTTTAAAAACAACCGACGGCAACTGCTTCGGGTCTGGGACTTCACAGGAGCAAAGTGCCCCTTCTCAGAGACTCTTGGAGGAAAGGACAGAGCAGCAGGGGTTGTGATTCTGCACATTTTGCTGGAATACGGTCTGGTTGCATTGATTTAAGCAATGTCATCTCCTAGAGCCAAGAGCGCATCTCTGGGAACGGCTCCTCACAGCTGTAAAGGAAAACGCGGTGCCAGCTCGCTGCAGTGCCAAAAACAATTGTTTTGTAAGGCAAAAATGAAGTCACTTGCAAGAAGCAATGGAAAAATGAGGACACGGGAGAAACAGAGGGTAACTCAATCCTTCCAGAGGTCATAGAATCACAGAAGGGTTTGGGTTGGAAGGGACCTTAATGATGATCCAGCTCCAACCCCACTGCCACAGGCAGGGACTGACAAGAACCTCATATTCAGTAGTAACACATACCACACATTCATAGACTGAAAAACAACCCCAGAACTTCTGTTCTATTCTAATTAGTGACTTCAGGGGGTTTCTTCATTGTAGAAGACTTAGATACCGTCCAGACAGATGTCAGATTCCTTGCACGCAGCTACCCTTACAAAAACAACCCCCTAGGAACTGCTAAAAACAAGAGCAGCGATTAACCACGAGCAACGCTCTTCAAGCAGCCACTCGTGACATATGGATAATAGAGTTATAAATGGATTAATACAACCATGCACCGCAGCTCCATATGCGAGGAGACCAAATGATGCTAGAAACATCCCAGCTTTTTTCTTTTTCATAGAATCACCAGGTTGGAAAAGACCCATCGGATCATCGAGTCCAACCATTCCCATCAATCTCTAACCCGTGTCCCTCAGCACCTTGCCCACTCGTCCCTTAAACCCCTCCAGAGAAGGTGACTCAACTCCCTCCCTAGGCAGCCTCTGCCAGTGCCCAGTGACCCTTTCAGTGAAATTTTTTTTCCCTAATGTCCAGCCTGACCCTCTCCTGGCGGAAAACAGGAGTAGGAAATCCTCAAGTTAAGTTCAGACTGGAAATCGTAGAATGGTCTTGGGTTGGATGGGACCTTAAAGATCATCAAGTTCCAAACCCCCTGCAATGGGCAGGGGGAAAAAAAAAAAAAAGCACTAATAAAAGGTATTTGAATGTTTTTGTTGCCACAAGGATTGAAACACCAGCCTGAGACTGACACTGCCTGCAGGCAACAGCGAGACCAGCATCTCAGTCCCCACTGCCCCTTCGTACAGCTCGTGGTATTTTCATATCCTGCTTTTAAGGAACAAGCTTATTTCTTTGTTGATGTTGCATCCTACATTTACACACGAGAAGTACTGGCCCAACCACCTTCGTCTCTCGGTACACGGGACAAGGAGTAGCAAGAAGGGGCTTTGAGGGGATGAGGTGGAGCTGAAGGCAGCAGGACACCAGGCAGCCAAGAAACTGCTCCTCGCTGGAAGCAGGTGCACTCAGCTGGGACAAATCCATAAAGCATTTAAAGCGCACGAAATTGCAGTGATGACAGGTAACAGCCTGGATCGCTACCGTGCTGCAACAGCGCCTGTGAGCAGAGTCATTAATCACTGCGGGACAAGATGGAAACGAGTCTGTCTGGGGTCTCGCCGGCTTCCCAGCCTGGTGCGTGAAGTCACACTGTGCTATGGGGAGAAAAAAGCATCACCTGTCGGAGCTCCCGGTGGGTATTTTGTGCTCCCCAGGAAGGCAGGGGATTAGCAGGGCCAGAGACAGGCAGTTCCCACGTCTGTGCACGGTATAACACAAGCCCCGGAGAAGCAGGATTTCACGTAACCTTTGAACACCACAGACCAATAAACTACGGTTATAGGCATCGCGCAAGACACACACTGTAAAAAAACCCATCCCAAACCTTCGTAAAGCTCATTAAACCAGCCGCTCCAGCAGCCAGAATCAGTTAGGGAAGCATCATGGAAAAGAACTAGGGTGAGGAGTGCTAAGGAGGTCTGTCCCGGCATTTCAGGAGGAGAGAACAGGGCAATGCCCCCCAGAGATGCCTCTGGAGAGAAATTTAAGGAGGTGGAGGAAGAACGTGCATGCAAAAATCTCTTGTATTGACTTGCAGTGTTCTGTTTGGCAGACAAGGCTGAAAATATCTGGTTTATTCATACAGTGCCTGTATCTCCAAGCTGTACAGTCCCTGTTGCTCACACCGGTAACCTCAGCAGCCTTGCTTTCCCTGTGCATTTTGATTTTGCAGTGATTAAAAGTAATTCTGTGTCGTGCACAGGGCTGGCAGCTTGCAAACAGGATTCACCTTGGACAGCTGAGGCTTCGGTACGCAGGTCGTCGGGAAAAACACATAAAACCACGTTGCTCAGGTTTTGCATCAGCACGAACAGATCTGAGACTTGCAGCTCAGGGCTGGACAGGGAGCCCTGGGGGTGCACACAGTCCACGCACAAAGAGCGCATTAATCAAGCTAATGTTGCCATCCTAGATCAACAGCTTAAGGCTGAATCGCTGCTCCCTGTCAGGCCACGCAAAGGTGTGGGTGTCACCCTATTCCACCCACGCCTGTCCCACAGGGGTTTGCTGACTGTCTGCTCACACGCTGGGATGATTAAATCTGGAGCACAGATTGTCCTCTTAGGCATGTGCAGTTCTCAGCCCGCACTGGGGCCCAGTGACCTCTTTCCTTCAGGCTATATCTGCCAGAAAGGCTTTCTCTGGTCCTCTCGGAGCCCTACTGAAGATGATCTGTTGCCTCTCTAGAAACTTACTCCAGTGGGTACGAAGCTGATTGGACTTAACAACCTTAGAGGTCGTCTCCAACTTTAACGGTTCTATAATTCCATGAAGGGTTATGTATGATTTTAAGTCTACCTGGGCTGAAGTTGTGCTCTGAGCACAAGCAAGACATGTTCTTCTCTCCCCCCAACTTAGCAGGGTAAAACTGCAGGATGCACTGCAGCCGTAACGTTGTGTTCCAGGTAGAGCGAACACTGGAATGTTGTCAGGCACAGGAATTTTGCCCCAAATCTATCAGTGTCAGCGCAGCAGATCATGCAATGCAGAACCCAGACCTGTGTTTGCAGCGGATTAGTAAAAAAGCAATTGAGAAGCTGCTGCATTTGGCAAACAACCCTCCCCCTCGCCCCCATCACATCCTCTCCCCAGCGAGCGACGCGCAGCGGCACTGCCTGCGCAGCCACCTTTACTGTGCACATGGAAAGTTTGTTCTTCGCTGCCGGGCAGCTGTTTCCGGAGTCGCTGATGAAAAGTTACAGAATTCTCAAAACAACAGCTCTCTGCCCGCAGCCGAGCATCGCTGTCTGGCACAGGCAAGAGAGAGCAGAGGCAGCGGGTTCATTTCTGCGTGCAGAGTGGGGGCTGAGTGCTCTGTTTTTCCCCACTGGTAGCTACGCTCAATCTTTCCCACAAAGACTGCTGCCTCAGCATCAGGCCTGATGGGGAAAAAGGGCTTGAAGAGGTAGCTTTAAAGAATCTAGAATCATAGAATCTCCAGGTTGGAAACGACCCACAGATCATCGAGTCCAACCATTCCCATCAAACAATAACTCATGTCCCTCAGCACCTCGTCCAGCCGTCCCTTAAACCCCTCCAGGGAAGGTGACTCAACGCCCTCCCTGGGCAGCCTCTGCCAGTGCCCAGTGACCCTTTTTATGAAATTTTTTTTCCTAATGTTTTGACAGTCCTTAGTGTCAAAGGATCCCATGCCTGTGCTTTTCTGGAGGGAGGTGCATTGTTTCAGCCCATTGCAGGGAGGACGATGAACAGGTTCTCGGAGATGAACAGTCTACAGATGAGTCTGAGTGGATTACAAGTCCAAACAGACGACTTATCTGGAGAAAGCCTTAAATCAGTGCTGCAAACCCGTAAACCTCTGAGAGCAGCACCCCCTGCACTCTCATCTCCTCCTGCTGCCCCCACTTTGGAAGAGAAGCTGATCTGTCAAAAGTCTTCTGGCCATTTTTAGCTCGGGAGACAAAGCCAACTGCGTAATGTAGTCCAATTTATTGGGAAAACTTGAAACTATTTCAGCAGCAGTGATCAGAAACAAGCCAATGCACGCAGGGCAGAACGAGATAGAGTAGAGTAAAGAATGAGATAGAGTACAGAAAGCTCTCCCAGTGAGTAAGAGGCATGCCACCCACCACGGCAGCACTTACATGCACCAGCTTTCTTACACACAGCGAGGGAGATGTAATAAAGTAATTAGAAAGGAGCCCATATCTGGTTAAAGAAAAAAAAAAAAAAGAGGGGGAGGCAGGAACAGGGAAAGCACGCAAAACTGTACTTGAATCCTGAAGAACCAGTCAGAACAGGAAGCCGCATTCTAAATTTGGTTATTTAAGCTGTCAAAGAGTATTTCTGTTTCCAGTTCTTGAGCAAAGAAATCAGGCAGGCGCAGGGGTGGAGCGATAAGCATCACACAAAGAACAAACCCCTGTTTCTGAAGCCTGAAGTTTGGTCAGCTGCCTATCCTGATCAATGACCGGGCTTCTCGGCTGAGAACTCAACACCTATTTTGCAATATTATCACTCCATTAAACCCTTCCCTCACAAACCCCCACACCCAATCATTGTGTGGCTTCCTTATCATTAAATCTCAGAGGGTCCCACATAAAGAGGTCAACGCTCAATTACACCCAGTTTACAGGTGCAAAGGACACTGAAGGACCTGAGTGGGGGCAGCAGGGCGAGGACAAGAGACACAAGCAGCAAGGTCTAGCACTCTGGTCTCTCAACAACACTAATGTTGGACAAGGATAACATGCTGAGACACGGCTTTTGCTGAAACATCTCCCACAGCCTTCTGCTGCTCTCCTTTCTGCAGAGCTGCTGTCCACATGCGTTCAAGCAGCATTCAAGCAGCTCAAGAGGAGCTATTCTTTGATAGGAATAGTTGGACTCCATGATCTCGTGGGTCTCTTCCAGCCTGGTGATTCTATGATTCTTTTTCTTCCTACAATGCATTCTGTCTGCACAGCAAACTGCTCTCCATTCAAACACCAATATTGCTACTAAAATGTTAATCCAGACCCTTACAGACTGTTTTGGCACCACTCAAAGTCCAGCAAGGAAGAAACAGGTGTGAGTGACATGTCTGAGATGATAAAGCAGGTAATGTGTCATCTCAGTGACCTACAAGAAAGAAATATCTAAATCCTCTCAACTGTCAAAACCACACCCCTGATTTTTATAAAGGAATGCTTCTGACGCAGAGATACCAAAAAGCTGAATGGCAACATGTCCAGAAACCCTGGCCCAGGTGTTCAAAATATATTTAAGTGCCTGAAATCCACACAGAGCTGAAAATTCTGAGGATCTGCGTTTAACTTTAAAGCCTTGCCAGGAAAGAGACCAGAACGGCTATTTTGGAGCTTCCCTTTCTATTTACATCAGGAATCTTCCCTTAACTTCGACTCCTCTAGCTTAGAGCACCTGGTTCATGCTCAGCAGGAGACACAAGCACGTATGGAATCCTTAAGGCTCCTTCTTCAGTCACCTTTGAAGGAGCACAAGTGCATGGGGCAGCTGTTCTGGGCTTGCTCCACGTCCAGCAGATCCTTTTGGTAACCGAAGGGGCTGAGTTCCTCTTTGCCTTGCTCCTTATTTTCTGTTCCCACACTTAGAAAGGCCCATTAACAAATTCTAATAAACATTCATATTTTGAGCGAGCTGGTGATTTGGGAACACAACAATATTAGTCTGTTTGTTCCCTCAGCCTGAAGATCACACCTGAAGTCATTGCGCACATCACTGTGACCCACAGGTATGTAGCCAGACCGGACTGAGCATGTTGTAGCCACAGCCGCAGATCTTGCAGGGAACTGGCTTGCAGAGAACTGTTACTAATCTAATAAACCCAAATTCTACTACCAGCACTACCCCTTTGCTCGCAGTTTCATGCTGAAACACCTGGTATTCAAAACTGAAGGGCACAGACCCGCTTTCCCACATGGTGATGTGTGGCCCACCGAGCAGAGCAGGCAGAGGAACAGAACCGCTCTTTATCTCGGTGTTACACACTCTGCAAGCAGCTGTAGGAAATGCAACAGAGGAGCTGAGCTGTCACTGAAAGGAAAGACAGAAAGATGGATTCAGGAAACAGCCTAAAGATAAGGTTCATGCAAGAGCTGAGTAATCTCCGGCATGGATAAACACAGGCTTTCCTGTACACCACACGCATTCCCCTCTTACTCAAGGTCTGGAGTTAAGCTGTCTTGCACACCCATCAGAAGATCCCAGCTACTGTTCAAGCACCAACAAAATGAATGTTTGGCAGCTGCAGCCGCAAGCAATGGAAGCGCCAGGGAGGTTCAGTCGCTAGAACTCGCGGCGCACGGCTTTTGGAAGCCTCTTGTAACACCAGCCAGGCTTTGAGGATAACCAGACGTGTCAGGAGCCTGCCCCAGGAGCACCAAATGGCAAGGAGACACCTCTCCAAAAGTCACAGCAGAGGTGGGATGCTGCAGGCTTGCACATCGCAGTGTGGACTGTGAATGAGCCCTCTGAAGTGCAGCCCATTCGGTATCACAGAATCACCCCCCTCTGTCTTCCAGAGACTTGTCACAACTCACAGGTAGCGAGAAGCTTACAGTGGGTCTCAGTTTAAAAATCAAATTCTTTGACATACGATGTATAAAGCTGTTGCTCTATGCAAGGAAACAAGCACACCAATTCCACTGAACATTTGAAAAACAACTTTTATACTGTGATAAACCATAACCTCCATCATCAGACTGTGCTCTTCCACTCCTGAAACAAAGGTATTTACTCACAGCTTGAAACCTTGAGGCATCTTGGCACATCCAACTGTTATCACAACCATAATCTGATTTGCTTTCCTTCCTGGTTCACTCTTGGAAGGAACTATTCTGACTAAAAAACACAAACCATAAGGCAAGCACACTCAGGCTGCAAAAGGTGGTGGATTTTTTTTTTTTCTTTCTTAACACCTGAGGAGGGGAGGACAAGCACTTTTGGAGAACATTTTCAGCTGGCAACCCCCAGATTTCAAGCAGGACCTAATCACCTTCTATGGTACTTGATGGGAACTGCGGGCTCCTCAGCTTTACCTAAGCAAACGGACTTTACCCTGACCAAGTGCTCGGCCATAAAAGATCAAAGAACTGCTCAGAAGGCCCCAGCAGCCTCTTTAAGCAATGCAGCTTAGTCAATTTTACATTACTGTGCAGCCTCCAACCCTGAATTTCAGCAAGCGGAGCTGTCTCAAGGCACGCAGAACTGGTAAATTCACAGAGAGCGTGGAAACGGAGGCATCATTTCCAACATAAACCCAAAAAGAACCCAGCAGCCCCTGATAGCGAATCCACCATAGACTGCAGCCCTGCCCGAGGCCCTAGAGATGTCGTTTGTCAGCAGAACAAAGATGCTGAATCCTTGCAACCTTGGCACAGAGCACACAAAACCTGAATGTCAATACTCAGCGTAAACACAACTCAGAGCTCAATACACACGTGTTTTAGGTAAGTCTGAACAACAGCGGGATGATGCAATGAGACACTTAACACAGACGCTCCCTTCACAGTATATTCAGCCACGCATTTGAGGACAGAAGGAGAGATGTGCAAGCCAGTAGCTCTGCAGCCTCAAGACAGCCTAATAAAAATGTCTACGAGATGGCTATGAAGGTAATAAATGTAATAAATTGATTGTTCAAGACATCTCCTTGTGCAGTACTCCATCTCAGGCCCATTAGCCAGGAGTTAGAGAGTTGACAAGGACTGGCTCGACTAGCGACTCCAGAGCGAGAATTTGGATCCGTGTCAGGGATTTGGGGACCCATAAACTGCAGGAATGGTCTCAGCTATTGCAGGGTAAGGATACACTCCTGGGCTCACCTGGAGCAGGGCTTGGGGAAACAAAATTCCAGAAGCAATTCCAGAAGCTGAGCTGGTTTTCACCTCTTTGTTCAGCTTCAGCTATTTGCAGTGTGAATTTGCTGTAGTTTTTAGTAATGGATGGAAGTCCAAGTTCATGACATCCAAGTACTTTCCTCAAGAAGGGAACCATTCCTCTTCATAACAGTACAAAATATTATGCTAAAAAGTACTGTTTGAAGCATCTCATGTGGCAGAGCATGCATGAACTCTCTCCCTGCACATCTACTGGCTCTTTCCATCCTCTGAAGAAAAGCTTTACACGGATTCTGCGAATTCACAAAGCAGAAAACTCATTCCGCGATGGTGCTGGCAGCAGGAGTCGTGGGGCGAGCGTGGACTTGTTGTGTCGTTTGCTCTGCAGAGCAGGTTTAAGTTTAAACAACAATTCACCCACTTCCTCTCCCCAGCCCGTGAAACGCGAGTCCCTGCAATCACAGCCCTCTGTGGCGTTCGATCTGAAAGGGCACAAACGGGTCAGATCATTTGGTTTAGATGTGATGATACGGATGTACCTACCTACAGGTTTAAGCTCCTGTTTGAAGTTAATCTCTCTGCCTGTTTGGAGGATGTTTAGACTGGTCGCTCTTCACAGCCGCAGCTCAACGAGCTCTAGTCGCTCCTGCTGTGGTACCACCAGCCTTCTGCATGTTCCCCCTTACCTCAATACACAACCCCTATCTCAGTGAGTAAAGAGAAACAGCAGAAACCTAACACAGAAGCTATTTAGAAATCGCCAGCAATGCTGCTGAGTTGGATCTAAGTGGAACATTTGTCTCATTCGAGACAGCAATCCCTCCCCAGAGACGTGGACTCAAGAGGATGGAAATGAAGGCTGTACAAACTGATCCTCAAGACCGTTAACTGCAAAAATCTTTTGACACCAAATAAGTCTGCGTGCTCATGCTTAGGTCTTAATTAATGCTTAATCCCCTTGCAACCATTAACCCCTCTATGCACTAACGTCCTATTTAATAAATACTGAAAAGCTATTTTACTAACCCAAACATGCTTTAGATGCAGCAGCACTGTTGCAGTTGATGTCCAGTTAATGGGATGCGTTTGGACACGCTTGACGCCAACCGTGCTCCCCTGAGGTAGCGTCTGAAGAAATTTTACATGAGTGCAGGAGACAACTGGACTTCTCGTCAGAAGAATTTGAGAAATAGCAAAAATCCCTCCTCAAACACTGACTGCAGCTACAGCGGGAGGCACTGCAGCTGGTAACGGGCCTTCCTTTCAAAGCCAGACTCAGCCCTTTGCCTTTTTACTATCTGGATTTTTAATAGCCACGACTCTCTATGTTCCCTTGAAGACCAGGGATCAGATAAACTCAAAAGCCGTTTACAGACAACTGCTGCTCCTCCACAGCAGGACTCCAGGTTGACTACTTACCACGTCTGACTGTATTATTTTTATCCTGCGGTAATCAAACACATTTAACACCCACCCTCTTGTTTTCCCTAAGAAGGCTCTTGGTTTCAGTTAGCTTTCTGACCCCAGCAACAGGAGTCAGGGAGTTCAGGTCACCACATCAACAGCCGGTTGTAATTTCCTACCCCAGGAAGTTATATCAAATATATTAAAAATCACTCATTTCGGACCTACCCTGCAATGGTTGCTAAGTGCCCACGACAACGAAATCCCTCCCGTCCCCTCCAATACATTATGTATACTGAGATCAAGTCATGAGTCGATCTTGTGACTGCTGGAAGGCTATGAGCAAAATTAAAAATCAGAGTTTCTCCGAGCTCAGTCTGAGCCCTTGGGAATCACGCTTTCCAGCTTTCCTCTCACTCACGAATGTTGTAAAATGAAGGAACAGCAATTCTTAAATCATCACCAAAGGGTGGAAGTCTGAAGGAAACAGAGCAGTAACCTTTCCCTGGCCATACAATCGCAGGACTACGCTGAAATAATGGGACTGTGCAACCAGGACAGCTTCTTCCTTTGTGGATTCATACAGGTTGGCCCCAAATCCAAAGCCTAAATCTTAGTCAAGCCTTTTAAATAATAGAAATTATATTGTTACCTACTCAGACAAAAACACTGAGCAAAGAACTGTAACAGCCAGAGCTCATACAGTGAGAACGACTTCACCTTCGCTGCCCTTTTACTCCCTCTGGAGGGAATCTTATGCCTTTCAGAAAACTTGACTGCAACATTTCAAGCCAAGAAAGTGCTCTGGCTGCTGGAGAAGTTACCTACTGCATCTGGTTTTTTGCTGTTATTAATTTCAGCTGAAATAATTCTTTTGATGGCTTAGAGGACAGCAGACAAAGCCTACAAGACTTCACGAAGTCTGCTCATAAGACTGTGACTCCATTATAAACCCACTATTAGGACTTGTCACTGTTCAATCAGCTGTGTTCCAGCGTTTTAGGGATAAACATTTGTCAAAAAAAGGTTCTTCCTGAAGCAACTGAGCCCGGCACTTAAAAAAGTGAACATTTCCATGCAAAATAATTAAAAAAAAAAAAATCCTGAAAATTCCCAGTGTTTTCCTATGCATCCATGGAACAAGCTGTTCTAAGCGGGTGCCTTTACGGTGTAGAGTCACTCTGTGCTTCAGCTACTAGAAATACAACTTTCCACAGCCCAAAGATGTACACAGGGACATAACAAGGAGGTGAAGAAACACAGAGGATGACCGACGCTGCCGAAGTCTCTCCTGTGAGACCCCTACTAACCAGAATAACCCAATTCAGCTCTTGACGGCAACAGAAACTTATTAACCAGGGAGCAGGATTTTATTAGTATGGTTATTCCTGATGATGGACCAAATCCTGAGAAACACCATATAAGCCTGACGATGCTCCAGGAGAGTTTGGCCGATGCCCTCAGACCCACGGGGTGAATGTCTGGACTGTCCTGTGCAGGGACAGGAGTTGGATCTAATGATCCTCGTGGGTCCCTTCCAACTCAGGGCACACTACGACTAAGACGTGGGAGGGAGCTAAGAAGCAACACAACCAGGATTTATTCCTAAGCTGTAGGTAAAGCCTCCACACACACAGAGCAGCGGAGGATCCCCACCCTGCTCAGAACACGTCTGCAGGCAGGACACCCCTTCCTGGATGCAAACAGTAGTTAGGAGAAGATGCTCACTGACCAGTTGTGAACTCATCCCTATGTGTATTTTTTAGTGTGTAATCGGACCCTTCCTGTTGCTGCAACAACCCTTTTACTGGGAGCATCATTTAGGCCACAGTTAAATACACTTTTCAGTCAGGCACACGTGAGACAGTTGTGTGACGCTAACCACAAACAGAAAAGGATGTGTGTTTGCAGAACATGCCAGACAACAACAAACCCCCTGTGGAACATCTCACACAGAAAAGAGTCCTTAAGGGCTTCTGCAAGGATCAAACAACAATCTTACCTTCTGGGTTGGGACCGGCATTCTTCTTCCCCGCTGTCTGCCTCCTGCACACATAGGAAAGGAGAAAAAAGTTAATAAGCTTTAATAGACACAGAACCCAAAGACTTGCATTTCACTCGTTTGATTGCAGAAGGTGAAGGAAACTCTCGCTGCTTCTACGCGTCTGTCACTGCAGAGAAACTCACCTTCAACTCAGCTGTCACTTCAAGTTCTCTCAAAAGCCTTTCAAGAACTCAACATGACAAGAATTTTTGCCCCTGCAGGATTTCGCATGCTTCTGCATGGACTTGCAGTGACCCCTGCCAAATGAGGCCGGCCAAGAGCCAAACACGTAGTTTACTTCTCCAGGCAAAAATCTCTGTGTTTTTATTACCTTTATGTAGATCATATCAATTCATAGTCCAGCGTCAGCGATCAAATGTAAGAATCCACAAAACCAGCAAGTAACCCTGCCAGACAAGACTGGGTGAGTGCAGAGAAACCAGAACGGGGAAAGCTGACATGTTACGCTGCTTTAGATGCAAAATTAATACGCACGATCCCTAACGGGATGTGGAATTTTACTAGGCCTACCTACCAAAGCCCAAAGCGATACCTCAGCAGAGAGATCTCCACAATTAATTCTGCTTCACAGCGCATTTACATATGCATTGCCAGGCACCGGATGGAGATGGGGCACAGGATCTGATTTATCAGTGAAAATTAACTACGCTCATATAGATCTGTACGAGAAACACATTTTAAGCCGTACCAAGCGTTGGGCATCCCAGGAAAACCAGAGTTCAACCAGAGCTGCACAGAACTGACCCATGTTTATGAGCAAGACCTCAAACACATGTGTTGTGGTTGTTTTCCAATACACAAACCAGCAAGTAGAAGGTTGCAGGAGACTTTTGCCACTCTCACACCTCTGCCACCCTGACAACAGGGTGCTAATGAAGCTCTGTGGTCGGCACTTAAAAGCGTCAGGGTTTTTTTAAATAGATAGAGTTCTATCTAACTTTTACCAGGCTCAGCACAGCTACTGTGTTTCTCTCATTTTTCCACCACTCATCCCACTGTCCTTTAAGATGAACACATCATTTCATGAGCAAGAACGCTGGCACAGACTGTATTGTGGCTATAGCAGAGTGAACTGCCATGTGCTTTCATCACTCCCAGACTCGACAGTCACTTTATAAGCACAAACTGGTGCACTTCTAGGCATCTGAAATAGGGAAGCAGGGACAAGGAAAAGTCCAGAGTTGCTCTTCTGCAAACACCTGCACAAGAACTGAAAATCTGAAGGTAAAATGCCAGCAGAAATTGATGGTGTTTCACACAGGGATGAAGTCAGAGGCAATTTACATCAACACAGTCACCCTGCTCTCTCGTCACCAGCCCCATCCCTGCCCAAACACCTCTGCAACAGGCTCCGATAACATGATTGGAGAAGAGAAGGCTCCATGGAGACCTTAGAGCAGCTTCCAGCACTGAAAGGGGTTCCAGGAAAGCTGGGGAGGGGCTCTGGATCAGGGAGTGCAGGGATAGGATGGAGGGAAATGGTTTGAAGATGCAGCAGGGGAGACTGAGATGAGATCTTGGGAAGAAATGTTTTGCTGGGAGGGTGGGGAGGCCCTGGCCCAGGTTGCCCAGAGCAGTGGTGGCTGCCCCGTCCCTGGAGGGGTTCAAGGCCAGGTTGGATGGGGCTTGGAGTCCCTGATCCAGTGGGAGGTGTCCCTGCCCATGGCAGGGGTGGGACCGAATGGGGTTTGAGGTCCCTTCGAACCCAAACCATTCCATGATTCTGAAGGCTCGTGCTTTTCCTGAACTCCTCAGAAGCCCGCAGAGCATCCCGCAGGCCGCACCCCGCTGCAGTGAGGAGTCCCCCCGCTAGAGGGGAGGGCAGGACCGAGCAGAGGCACCCGGCGCTCCCACAAGCACAAGCTGCAGGGAAGGGAACGATTCGATGCTGTCGCCAACGCTAAATCAAGCCCCTTCACACTTTCTCGCCGTTTCCAGCTTGTTTCCAAAGAGGAGGAGGTCCGTGCAACAACTCCTCAGCCGAAAGGTGGAACAAAAGAGAAGAGGAGGCTGAGGGGAGAGCTCACTGCTCTCTGCAACTACCTGAAAGGAGGTTGTGGAGAGGAGGGAGCTGGGCTCTTCTCCCAAGGAACAGGGGACAGGACGAGAGGGAATGGCCTCAAGTTCCACCAGGGGAGGTTCAGATGGGATATCAGGAAAAAAATTTCACAAAAAGGGTCATTGGTCACTGGCAGAGGCTGCCCAGGGAGGGGGTTGAGTCCCCTTCCCTGGAGGGGTTTAAGGGACGGGTGGACGAGGCGCTGAGGAACATGGGTTAGTGATTGATGGGAATGGTTGGACTCCATGATCCAGTGGGTCTCTTCCAGCCTGATGCTTCTATGACTCTATGAAAATCAGCAAGCACTCCCTTCTGGGGACATCTCCGAGAAGGCAGTTTACACCGTGAGAAGAACATGGTTGGGCAGCATCCTTGGACACCCACTCCAGCCGATGGAGGTGTGACCGGTGTGACCCACCTCAGCCTTCAAAGCTGCCTTCGCGCAGGCGGTGGAGAGAACCTTGGATCTGGCCTCAGCCCTGCAGCACCTGTGCTGGAGCCACGGCGACAGAGCAGCAAGAGATGGCAGCTCCCACAAATGCAGCACGGAGATCCCCGATGCTGGATTGCTCCAGCCTCAAAGCAGCCTCCTCCACCAGCCTGCAAGGAGGGGGAAGCTGAGCGGCACTGATGAGCTCCAGAGGGAGTCGTGCCCTGCTTTCCTTGACCAGAAACAGAGGCCTCGGGGGAAATGGAAGGAATGAGTCGCGCAGCTCTAAACTAGGCCACGATATTAAATGCAGTTTAAAGTGAAAGATGAAAAATTCCATCTCCGCTCCTTTCAGGCCATGTAGGACAGAATATGCAAAACATTAATCCTGTTTGTGCTTTGATCCACTGCCAACTATCTGTCATCAAAAGGGCAAGGGAGAGGAGAGAAATTTTTGACTGCTATTCTGCTCCACACAATGGGAGTCACTCCACATCACGCAAAGAATCCTGCTCTTCTAAATCTCCTTTTCGCAGACTGATGTAACGATAAACAAGATCCAATCTGTGTTCTTACGTACAGGGACGAGCTCTGGCTGTCTGTATTTAGCCTTAGAAACATCACAGCAAGTTCTTTTACTGTAAGAGGCAGGATTATTGGCATCAGTCCTGTGTCCAACATGCACGGCATTTCTATTCACCAGGGCACATTTCACACAGAGAACACTTCACACGGGCTACACCCTAAAAATACATCCTTCAAATCTTAAAAGAGATTCCAATTTAATAACTGCTTACTACACATGACTTTATGCCAACATACCTGACTGTATAGACAAAGCCTGGGAAGTGTTTTTATCAGGAGTTGGAGTGGTCACAGGCGTCAATATCAAGAGAGCGCTGACAGTTTAGACAGGACAGGGATTCGAGTTCTCACCCCACAAGTCAACGTGTTGCTCGTAGTCGTGATGTGCACGCTGCAGGCATTACAGCACCTCTCTCCCTTTCTCTGTTTTCTAGATGTTGGCCAGATGTTGCTTTCTGGATGGGCAACTTCATTATTTCCATTGTTGGAAACACTCTCCGCTTTTACAGGAATCCTCTGCACAGCAACAAACGCCAGTGATGAGTGGTCCCGAACTCCTCACAGGAAGGCAGAACCAAGAGGCAGATCTGAAACTTCTCTCATTTCTTGAAGCTATTAATTTCAAACTCAATCTTGTTCTTTTTTAAAAGAAAGATTCTTATTAACAGGGGCAGAGAGATCTTGTGCAAGAGCAGGAATGCAGAGGCTACTCTGTGAGGAGCTACATGAGACAAAGAACTCGAAGCCTTTCAACCTCTCCTAGTGAAGCACAACTGGCAGTTTCTTGTTTAATTATGAGTTAATATAAATCCCCAAACCCTCAGCAAGATTCAGATGTAGCTCTAGCATCAGAGAGGCTTTTCACTTAAACACCGTCAAGGCAGCATCACATGAGCAGCTCTGGACTGGTCTCAAAGGAGGTGCTACAAAGAGAAGGCTTGTAATTAAATGAACAATCTTCTCGTTCTGTGCCTACCCTGCCTTGGCTGGATCCCACCCAGTTGTTCAAACTCATCCTAAGTGCCTCTGAGCCCAGCACGACCTTTGCTGGGAAGAAGGCATCTGCTTTAGTCAGATCTGAGGCCATGCGGCCAGGCACCGATCCAGCTGTTAAACCATGCAAATACTCCTCTTCATAGTATCCACCAATTTCCCAGCATATCTCTGTTTGGGCTACAGTTGTCCAGAGCATCACAAACTCCTCCATACGGGAGCTCTCCTTGTGTGTCAGCAAATATGAAGCAAGTCAGTACCACCCCCCCTCTCCCAGCTATTACCCAGCACATGGATAACCCAGTCTGGTCAAGTATTGCAGAGGCTGCCACCGGTGCAGCCACAGTTCCTCCTCTTATGCAACACAAATCACCTGGAGATGAGAGCATCCACTGCACGTTCAGAGTCCTTAGAATCATAGAATAACCAGGTTGGAAGAGACCCACCGGATCATCGAGTCCAACCATTCCTATCAAACACTAAAACATGCCCCTTAGGGCTCAACTCAAGTCGTGACACAAGCCTGTGGTGACGCTGGAGATGCCCTGAGGTATCTGCCATCTCCACAGGACTGGCATTAGATGCCCAAAGAGGCAATCGAATAGAAGTCCTTGAAGTCCAAGAGACCGGCATCTGTGCATGGACGTCACACAGAACTGAAGTTCAAAGCCCTCCCAGATGAAATATTTGACAGATGCCTGTTGAACAGCATCACACGCACAAGGCTGGTCCTATCAATAATCTCAAATCATCTGCTGGAACAAAGCAAGACAAATGTTGCAGTCAGATTGCCAAGTATCTACTCCACGTTTCTGCAGCCGACTTCACACAGCAGTCTGAGTTGTATTCTATCAATCTCTCCAATAAACTGTTAGCAAAAAGCCCCCTCACGCTGCATTTGTGGTAAGGCTGAAGTGCCAGCAACACTGTTGGCTGGTAAAGAGAAACAAGGGCTGACTCAAAAACCTAGATTCC
Organism: Piaya cayana; assembly: GCA_013389865.1. Taxonomy (NCBI): domain Eukaryota; kingdom Metazoa; phylum Chordata; class Aves; order Cuculiformes; family Coccyzidae; genus Piaya; species Piaya cayana. Next base: position 55,153 of record WAAB01006070.1, read on the forward strand.
CTTTATTGCTTCAAGAAGCCCAAGACTACACACAAATTCACCAGCCGGAGCTTGCAGGACCGAAGTGGGATGCGGAGCTGTAACAGGTACCATTTCCAGCCTGGCTGCGTTGAGTAGCAGTTTGGTACCAGAAAGAGTGATTTGACCACCAGGAAAACGAGCAGCCAGAGTTTGCAAGTCCCACAGCAGCAATACCGGGAAGAAAGACAACTAAAAAATCTGCAGCAGTATGTGGGAAACGATTTCTTCAGTGTATTATGGAAACCATCTCCTTGGTAGCAACGTGCAAGTATTCCCATTTATAGAGGATGGGTCTCAAAGCGGGACTGAAAACCAGTTCACTTCAAAATCCCTGAAGATAGTTAACCTTAAGCATCACTAAAATTATGAAACTAATTAATAAAGTCACCTAGCATGCTCTAGAGAGCGAACTCAAATCCCCTTTTTGAAGTATTTACATTTGTCATCAACTGCTTTTAAAAAGTAGAGGCTGCCCCTAGGAAGCCTTTAAGTTTGTCATAAAAGTTCTTCAAGAAGCAAAGCTGATCGAACCAGGCTGCAAAGGGGGAGAGGGAGAACCTCGCTGGGTTTTGCACAGTGCTTTTCCCTCTCCAAAGCCATAGGGATAAAGGGTAAACACTCAGCTTTCTCCAGCCGTGTCTCTCTCATGCATCCCGATTTTCATGAAATGCTTTGAATGGTTTTCCTCCTCACACTTTTTTCTGTGTCTGAGGTTCCACAGCAGCTTTCTGCAGCCAAGCGTTCATTCAGAGGCTGGCATTCCTTCCAGATTGCTTTCTGTATCACTTTGCTGTGTCAGTAATTGGTATATTTAGGTCAAAGACATTGCACTCCTGCTCTGGAGAGAGAAAAAAACAAGTTCCTTATCAAAGCTTTCATCTTCCTGCTGGAGCCAAAAGATTTATGCAAACCTTGTTTAGAGGAGGCCTCGCTAAAAACTGCACAAATAAGACTCAAACACTTGAAGACAAAAATTAGAAGCCTCCAACTAGTACAGCAAGAGTCAAGATGAGAAATACAGCGTGACACAGCCTGCTGCACTACCCCACCAGAACAGATTAAAAGGGAGATTACTGTCAATAGAATTTCTGCAGCGAAACGAGCTTGCCTGATGGGGAGTACAACAGCTTCTGCCTTAACCACACGGACGCACCCAAGGGGAAAAAAAGAGAATACAAACATTGCAGACACATATTCACATTAAACATCCCTTCATCAAAGGAGTATTGTACATAACATCTCTATAAAACTGCGCAGTGGCATGTTGGTTATCACCATCTCTAGGCACTCACAGACAATGAGAAGCAAAATCTATTGTCTTCCTGAACAGACTTTCCCTCTTACTTTTAGAACACCTTTTGACATTGCACAAATATGTCAGGAAAGGCAGATATTTAACATAACTATGATGCTTTGCTAGATTTAAAGCCTTCCAGAACCTTCAAGATACCTGCTCAGTGTCCTTTTAGGCAAAACTAAGTTGTCCACTGGAAATCTTGAAACCTACAAACATTTGTTTTCCCACAATAACACATGCTGACAGCAATGGGACAAGTTTAAGAAAACTCACTTGCTGTATAAACACAGGCACTGTAATCCCAGTTTATTACTGGGAGCTGTTGCTGATGTCCAGGGCAGAGTCTGACTCAGAGCAAGGCAGATATGCACGCGTACACCGGCGAATCGCAGGGCAGGGCCCCTACGCAACAAAGAGCCTGTGATTAAAATGAAATCCCGGCTCCACAGGTTCCCACAGTGAGCAGCCGTTCATCAGCCGTTCCCGCAGGGTGACACGTTTACACGCATGGAATTGTCCCCGTGCAATTAGGAAGGATGGATGCTCGCACCTCAGACCCCTCTCCAGCCACTGCCTGTTACAAACACAGACCTCGCTCAAGCTTCGCGTGCACTCCAGAGCTTTCCGAGGCAGCGTGGCCACGTGCACCTCCTCACCAAGAGGGCTGATATCTTCACCTGAGAGGCTGGGAGAGAAGAATCCCCTGAACCGCTGCATAAAAGACAAGACAGCTTGAACTAAGCAAGGCAGAAAGAGCTTGAAAAGCAAACTGGAGAATGAGCCACATTCAGAGAAGATGGAGACCTGCAACTGCCGCTGATAATTTTATCATTCATGAGCGATACTATTATGCATTAAAAGGACTAAGGGCATAAACCAGACACAGCAGATGCAAAACCCCAGCTCCTGGCTAAAGTCAGGCAGCGTGTTACCCAGGGAAGTCAACAAATATTCCATGTGCTTTTAAAAGAGGGAAATCGTTGGGTTCCACTCCTGATGCCAAAGGGCTATTTTAGGAGGAGGAGGAGGGGGGAAGGAGGGAGGTTCGCTGCAAAGGGACGGGTCTTTGTCTCGCAATCAGCCACCTTCCTGTTAGCATCCAGTTTACCTTGGTGCACGCTCACAGCAGCCCCACTGCTCTCCCTGCTGCAGTTTTCCTTGCTAAAACCCAGGAGTTATTGCAGGGCTCTGGGCAGGAACAGTTCAGCTCCAGAGCTCTCCCTTTTCCCAAATTGTGCAGTAGGGTCACTAACGCAATTATGCTGATTCACCTGCAACATAGATGAAATATATTATTTCCATAATGGAATAAGAATAGAGGGTATCTGGATACCACCCCTAGTGATGTTGTAGAATGAAGCTGTGCCAGCACAGCTCTCTTGTTGGAAGTCTAACTCCTGGTCAGCAGCAGCATAAGCAGGCAGAGACTTTTCATGCACACAGAGGAAGGCACACAAAGTGATCCATGAAACACGTTTCAGTTGCATCTCCACCCCGTGCCAGCTCAGACGTAAGCTCTTAAAGACAACTGGCTGGCTGTAACATGGAAGCATCCTTCCCCCTGCCAGAATGTTAGAAGAGACTCTCACCCACTCAGCTCCTCTGAGATCCAATCCCCGTAAGCTCCTGTCAAATCTCCCCTTGACGTAACAACCGTACGACACGGGATGGATTTGGAGCAGCGCTGGGATCTTCCTGACCTACCTGAGCTATAAACATCAGCAGTCAGGATGCTTAGGGGCCCTGGCCTGCTGCATCAATAATTAAGAGATGATTTTCCGGATGAAAAAAATTCTCAAGTGGGAAGTTATTTAACACTTAAGAAGGTGAAATAAAAGAAANGGTCTTTGAGGTCCCTTCCAACCCAAACCCTTCCATCGTTCTATGAATATGGAGCAGAGCAACACTCAATCTTTTCAAACTCCATAATCTTCAATGTCTGTGGAGGGGAAATCATTAATAATTCATATTCTTAACACTGCTTAACCTGTCTCTGTGTTCAGTGGTGCAAATACAAGTTGCAAATTGTTACCTAGCGAAAAGAAAAACAGAGGAAAAAAAGATGTATCCAAGCAACTACACAGTGCAGCGCATCTGGATGCAGCAGCAGCATCTGTGCTGGCACGCACAGGCTGCTGTTGTGTAACCCCCGACGCAAGGAGGAGCGCAGCCTCTACTCTGTTGCAGTGACAGATCTAGAACAGGAGTGGCTGGTAGAGGTTTAGCAGCAGGAGCTCAGGCTATATCAGAAGAACTGGCAGGGAAGTCTTTTCAGCTCTAGCCTCTGCTTCGGCAGGGAAAAAAAAACCCAAGTGTTTTAGGCAAAACTTCGTAAGGAATTAGTGGGACAGCTTTCTGTGCAGGCAGGGCACGAAGTAAAGCATTTGCAGAGCAGAGGGAAAGCGATGCCTGAAGATATTCCCTGGCAAAACGCTGCAGAGAGAATCTCAAGGTACAAAGCGTACTTTGCGTTCACATCTTCCATCCCCAGGATGCAGAAGGGCCTCCCGGCTGGCAGGGAATCACCGCTAACAGAGTTGGAACCCAGTGGTTAGAAACCACCCAGAACCACCCACTGCTTAAAAAAATCTTCCCAGCTATCGGCCTCACGCTGTTGGAGCTTAAGCCTACACGCAGAGCCACTTCATTGCCTGACACAAGCTGGTTTATAGGCTCTTGCACACTGTTTCCCCACAGCAGAGTCCTGCCTACACTCTCTCAGCACCGCACGTCTACAGCCGACTGGAGATACCAGGGTCTAAGCAGTTTCCAAGGGACCAAAAACAAGGCAGCAAATATAACGACAAATTCTCCAGCAGAGGCTGAATTAAAAAAAAAAAAGAGGGAAAAGAACATGAAGCTGAGGAGTAGAACAGGGTTTTCTGGATGAGTCAAATATGAGCAGAATGAAGTTGCATAACGAGTGCCCCTTGACTTTTGTTATTTCTCCCAGCCAGCTCCTCCAAAAATCTATTTGTTATTGTTTATTTGGGTATCTGTCCAAATTGCTGTGGGAGGAGGGAAGAGGGAAAAAGGAAACGCTGTCAAGCTATTAATTCTAGGACTGTAGTCATCTAGCACCCTCCATCCATTATTGAATCAGTGTCCTGTTTACTGCAACGCTCTCCAAAGCCTGGAAGTTAAATACAGGAAAAACAGATCTTAATTAGCCTCTTGCAAAAGTGACTCCAGCACAGCTTCTTCTGGGCCAGGATGGATTCTATGTATTTACTCACTGCTCAGTCCCAAAGTGTGGTGTCATCTCAGGTCTCTTTTCAGTGAGCACTGGCAGCAGCAGGGACCAGCACTCCTGAAATTTAAGCCTTTGCAAAACGTCCTATTGCAATAAAGGCCAGGTTGTGCCAAAAGCCAGGGACGATTGCAGCCACCATCCCTTCTCCCAGACTCCCAGGATAGGAAAGAAGTCATCAGGAGGAGGAGAAAAGCTGTGCAAAACCAGAAAGCAGCGCTACGTGTGGTCATTTTCCCCTCTCAGGATGCAACTGCCCCTGGCAGTGGGTACAGTCGACCTGTCAGAAAGGCACACGTGTCCCTTGTTCTCTCCATGCCACCTGGCTCTTCCCCAGAGCAGGAACGGCTCATGCAGAAGCTCACTGTCCAGCACAGCCTTTAACAGGACAGAAACACTGTGCCAAAGGCAAAGGAGCCCCATCGGCACCAGATTGGCTTTGCCTGATCCCTGGAAGTTCAGTAGATGTATCAGATTTGGGGCTCTGCAGTACTCGTCTCCGTAATCCCAGCCTCCTCTAGACCATCTGTTCCCCCTTCAGCAGCCTGGCCATTAGAGACACAAAGCTAAAACTCGTGCCTCCCTAGGAACAGGTTTTTGTTGATCTCTCCCGTGCCTCCCAATCTTTCCATCAATCCCGTAATCTACTAGGATTTTCCCTGCAGGGGATCCATAACAGCATCAGTGGAAAAAATATATGGGATGAGAGAAACACTTCAGGGCAAGGTAGAAGGTGTAAAAGGGGAGCGTGTGCAACTAGAAGAGCCACAAGTCCTCTGAAATCACATGTTTGTATCGTATCAGAGAGAGCTACTGACACACCTTCCGAGTGCCAGGTTTGAGATCCTGTCTGATCACTCAGTGCTTTGCTATTTCTTTCTTAGAGGTGCCAATTATGAACAGTTTCCTATGAAAACACAAGTTTTCAGAGAAAACAGACTGCACATACCCTCCCTCCCTCAGACCACCTTCCATAACACCTTGAAGGCCAACAAAGGCTGGTGTTCTGCAGGTGAGGAAGGACTCTTATTTCCAGTCTACAGAGACTGGCTCTCCTACTGCTGGTTTTGAAGTCAGTGATTGCTGGCTACCTTTGGTTCCTTAATCTCTAAATCCCCACACTCTTTTCTTGAGATTAATCCAGTTAAAACTCTCCCTTCCCCTTGGCTGGTGTCTTGCATAAATAACCACCTGAAGAGCAGAGCAGCAGAAGCCAGTGCTCAGTGTGCAGCTCTTCCCAGAGCTTTGTCCTGCTGCAAGAAACTGTGTAAAGTAAGTATATAGAGCCTGTGCCAGGAAAGGAAATTAAGATTAGCTGGGCAAGGGCAAAAGGCAGTCCTTAAGGATTGGTTAAATCAGCAGGAATCCATCATCCAGTCCGATCCAAATCCACAGTTGCTTTCTGCCTTAAGATAACCAGAAACAGGTTTATGCTGCTCTAAGATAAAGCAGCTTTAAACCAGTGTTTGCCTTGATATGAAAATCTCCCTTTTGGGGAAGAGAATTGCCTTTGAGGTCAGCTTTGAGACGGCTGTAGAATCACAGCCACGGAGGTCATGCAGTATTTGGAAAAGCAACACTGATTAGCACGAGAAAACCACTTGTTCAGGCTTTGCCTGGGTGACCGGCGCAGGCAGCTCCCTGAGCACCAATCCCCACGACCAGGAGCGAAGGCAGCAGACGCAGCAGCCAGTTCTTGGTGCTCAGCCTGCCCAGAGAGGTCAGGACAACACACAGCGGCACATACAGGCTGTAAGGACCATCTCCTCACACATCAAGTACCAACAGCCCAATCCGGGGGAGACGTTTATCCACCCCTCTGCTCCAGAAAAAAACATAAACCCCAAACACCCCTAGCGAAGATGTGAAGGAATCCTGAGAAGTCTTGGTCACTCCCTGCTATAGCAACAGAGAAAGGGAGGATGAGAGGCTGTATGAAAGCATGTATGAGGGTCATGGTTTAGTATTTGACAGGAATGGTTCGACTCGATGACCCCGATGGGTCTTTTCCAACCTGGTGATTCTATGATTCTACGTCCCTTCCCAATAGCTGAGGACATACCCACTTCCAGTGGCACTTGCCCCCTGCGGGGGAGCCCTGTGTAACCTGCCACCATCCCCCTGGGCAGGCAGAAGCAGTTCCAAGAGAAATCCTTTAGCTCAATGACCCACAGAGCACAAGGCTCCTGCCCCCGCAGCCCCCCTGCCTGTCTGCATGTCTTACTCTCACTGTGCAGCAGGGCCAGAGGCTCTGGAGCGGCGCACAGGGAGAAAACACTGCACATGGGCTCCCTGCTGTTTGCCAAGCTCTTCAGGCGATGCACTAGAGCCAGGACTCGGACCATAAGCTCTTTGTGTTCCTGGTCATTCACAACTAAGAGAAGCAGAAATCTGGTTTTCAGGAGTCTTTATCAGCCTAGTCCTTCCCAGATCCTCAGCGAGAACAACCCATCGGCTTGCTCCCCTAACCAAAGAGAGGACACATTCTGCAACCTGGGTAGAAGCAGTTACCTCAAACCTACTTATTTAGTGTAAGACAAAACAAAGAGTCAGATGCCTGCACGGCTCTGAGCTGCAATACATTTCCAACTCCATTCATGCAGATATGGAAAGCTGCCGCTCAGTCTCTGGTGCATATTTAAACGCTCGTTCTGAATGGGCGATTAGTCACAAGTGGAATGTTTCTGCATTCATGGAGTAGCTATTTTAAGATTACATTATGCACTCGGCTTCCATTAATAGGTACTTGTGAAAAAAAGGAAAGGCGTTCCACCCAGCGAGGCACCGACCTCTACGGGCTCGAGGGCTGTGGGTACCAGCGCCCAGCGCAAACAGAGGAAAGCTTAGCAATTCCATTATTGGCAACCACCACATTTTTCTTCACAGCTCCAGAGACCACGTAGTCATTAGATTTGCCAAATCTTGATGGGGCAAGTCGTGACTGAGTTTGCTGGACACTCCACTTGGTCAGACTGTGTCTTCCATAGAGAGGTGACGCAGCTGTAGAAGTCACCAAACTGAATGAAGTTAAGCCGGATGACTGCAGCATCTCATGTGTCCTGCAATTCTGGAGGAGATATAGTCCAGATGCCAGTTTTTCTGCTCCTGTTGCCCATGCTCTCCAGCGCTCCCTTTACTCAGTGACAACCAGCGTACATCCATCCCACTCTGGATCCCTTTCAAGGCCTTGGAGTCCCAGAGTTACGTTTGTTTCTTCCAACCTCTCCAAGCCTGAGCTGCGAAATCAGGGTTTGATCAACATTTTCTGAGTGGGGGGCTTAGGGGAGCCAAGAAGGGAAGCATGAATACAAGCACTCAGCCAAACAACACAGAGAGGTTGCACAGCAATGGCACAAGGAATATTATTTTAATTGCAAAAATCAATAAACTCAATACAGGGCAGATTCAGTATTAAAAAGTCAAGTTCCTGTCAACAGTTTTGCTCTTATTAGCAGGTTTGTACAGCTTGTTTTAAAGATCACGGCTGTAAAATCCAAAAGGTACACGTATAATAAATCTCATTAAAACTAGAGCAGGTCAGCTCTCCGATGAACTTAAGCTGTAGATCCTTCTAATGCTCTGGAAGAAAGCTCGGGTGCCCAGCCAAATGAGGATTCCCTCGGCTCACAAACCCACATCTTCTGAGCCAAGTGGAAATACTGGATGAGCTAAGAAAAACAGAGTTTTGTGTGTGGGTTGTTTTTTTCCTTTTCCTTACTTTTTTTTTTTTTTAAGCAATATGAAGAGCAAGCAAAAAGCCCAAATTATGAAGCAACAAACATTAGAGTAAGAGCTGAAAATAAAATCCATCTTGGAGGGAAAAAAAGGTGATGCAAACCCCATTGTGTTAAACCAATGTTACTTTGATTTTGGATTCAAATCTAAAGATATGTGTTAGACCCATGGAGACATAAAAAGCAGAAGTAAGTCCAATGGGGTGTGATCTCCAGAGCACAGTTTGTCTGCTGGATAAAAAAAACATGGATTCTTCACTGCCAGAGCATCCACAGGCAGAGATTTCAGGGCAGTGTGCGACTTCCACTGACAGCCCTCTCTCCTGTAAAGCCTTGATCCACAAGAGTTAAGAACATAGACTCATACCAAACAGCAGTTGCTCTGCAGTCTCCGCTGGACTCGCTCCAACAGCTCTATGTCCTCCCTGTGGTGAGGACTCCAGAACTGGACGCAGGGCTCCACGTGGGGTCTCACGAGAGCAGGGTAGAGAGGTAAAATCCCCTCCCTCACCCTGCTGGTTCCACTGCTTTGGATGCAGCCCAGGATACAGTTGGTTTTCTGGGCTGTGAGCTCACACTGCCGCCTCTCGTTGAGCTTCTCATCTCTATGTCCTCCCTGTGGTGAGGACTCCAGAACTGGACGCAGGGCTCCACGTGGGGTCTCACGAGAGCAGGGTAGAGAGGTAAAATCCCCTCCCTCACCCTGCTGGTTCCACTGCTTTGGATGCAGCCCAGGATACAGTTGGCTTTCTGGGCTGTGAGCTCACTGTCGGCTCACGTTGAGCTTCTCATCCACCAGCATCCCAAGTCCTTCTCCTAAGGGCTGGTCTCCAGCCTGTGATGTAGTACGAAGTCTGACCATGCCAGTGCCCAGCCTCGGGAGAGCCCAGCTGCACAGAGGGAGAAGGGATGCAGACATTGCTCACCGGCAGCAGGACGAGGTGCTCGTAACAGCACTAAGCTCAGAAACTTAAGGCCATTGTGGAGAAACAGCAAACTGTTGGCACAGATACAGTCATTTACTGCATCACTAGATTGCTTTACAGGTGTCATAGCTGATATATGCTAAAATGTGGAACAGAGTAGATTATTTCCAACTCCTTTGGTTAAAGCTCACACCCCTCACCAAGGTTTAAAAAGTCTTCCTCCAAGACTTCAAGATATTTCTTCTATCAAAGCATGTTTTTTCCCCTGTTATTTAAAGAGGATAGTAAGAGGAACCCCCCAAAACAGCTTCTAATGCAGAAAACATTTCTGTGAAAACGGGAAAGAGGTAGAAAATCCTGGATTATATTTAAGCAGTCAACAAGGTGACAAACTAAGTTGTCTGAGAATCTGTGGTAGCTTAGCCCTGCAATAGCCCCCCCTTTTTCCACCCCTACCCCTTTGCTACTTAGCTCAAAATGTAAGAGCAATAGGAACGCGATGCAGCCCGCATCCATACAGGAAAATTCATGGTTGAAGTCACACGAGTACATTCTTCAGGGCTCATGAACCATCACATGACAAACAGCACAAGAAGCCAATTCACTAAACACAAGTTAAGCTTGAAGAAGTGAAGCAGAGTAATAAAAAACATCATGGAAACACCTCTTAGGGAGGGAGGAACTAGACTTGAAGAGACATCAGCAAACAACAAAGCAAAGATCTGTTCTCATGCCCTCTGAAACTTTTGATTTCTAGTGCTACACATCTAAGCTAATGGAAAACATCTAAGCTAGTATTGTTTCAAAGTTCCCAACATATACTTTCAGTTACATAGCTCACGGTCAATGAGAAAGCTGATAAACTTCAGTCAGTGAAGACCTTATCAATAAGCCTCTCGCAAACATACAAATATTTGAGTTGAATTGCACAGACTTAAGGTAAAGCTTTTCTGATTCTCAAAGCCATGTCTGAAAGCCAGCAGGCTGTTCATGTGCTCTATGGCTTACAGGTAAGAGTGACTTCTCAATCAAAAAGCAAGAGGACATGCAAGCAACCCACACCCCTGCTCCTCAGCGGTCAAGAACTGACAGCTCTTCAGAAGAAAATACACACAAGGTTTGCTTCCAGTTCCAAACAGAGAAATGGAAATAAAGCAGAACTGCTTCTAAGCTGGCACCATATAGACTGATTTTCAGACCTCTGTCTGTACTGATTTCTGAACCAGGACAAAGGAACTTGTTTCTCATTTCAGAAGAGCCACTTTCATTGGAAAAGTCTCAAATCCACACTAACATTTTATCCTGACAATTTAATGAGGAATTTGTCCAACCCTAGCATAGTGCTCAACCTTGCGGGATCCTGAAGACGCTTAAGTGCTTAAAAAGGTTCCAGTGATCCGTGAGGCCACTACCAAACAGATCACTGTAGACTCATCCTTGGGATTAAGCCATCTCTATTTGTGAGCCCTTATGTGATGATCTGTCTATTACAGAGTGTAAGTACTGCATGAAAGCCTCTTCAAGGCCTCCACCACCATCTGTGAATTACATTATTAACAATGGTATGAACTTCCTAAGAGCATCTGGTTCTCTCCCCACCCCCTTTCTCAAATCACTGCAAAGAGCACTTCAGTATCAAAACACGCAACGGCAAAGCTGTTTCCCCTCCGTGCTCCTCTCCCCACCTCCTCCTGCCTTGACCTGGGTCTCAGTTCTCTGTTTCTGTGCCCTACAAGTATTCTGCACAACTATGTTAAATAAAGATGAAGTAAAAGAACTGACACGTGTGTTATGGGCATTTTACAGGGTGAAGGGGAAGTGGATTTCATCATTTTGCAGGCTCTGAAGGGCAGTGCTGCTGAACATGTGGGTCGAGGCACAGCAGGGACTGCACAGTCCTGCCCCAAGACCTCACTGCTCACCACGAGTCTGCAGCAGCCATTTAGCCAACCTGATCAGCTACCGCTGTCTCTAACTTTCAGGATGCAAATAAGCATTTTGTCATCCCAACCCTCCTCCCCACCAAGGCTTCAGAAGCTCCTTCTGAAAACGTGTCAGCTCTGGAAAACAAGAAGTTGGGAGAAGCAGCATCACCTGGGACACCAGTGCCCACTCTCCACTGAACACTGGGCAGAGTTCACATCAACCCGCCTCCTCGGCTACTCTACGGGATCATTTATTCTTGCAGGAGCAGAGTGCTTCCCATCTAATTTTCTGCTGCTTGCTCTTCAAACTTAGCTTCTTCTCTCACTGTACACACAGGGCTTAAGAGCTTCTCATCATCTAAATTTGCTGTACATATCACCATCAGTTTTACCACTCTGTTTTTCACAGTGTAATTCTCCAGTTGCATTACAGATCATTATTCAGACAGCATTGCTACAGCCCTGTAAGATACAGCACCTTCCTCTGCCTTAAGTTAGCAGCAGTGTTTCTTGAAAGAAAAGAGCAACATCATGGCCAGCTCAATAAAGAATTTTATTCAGCAGGAAACAGCATCCAAAGCAAACAATCCTGTAATGTGCAGTAACAGGCAGAAAATACTGACAGGGGAATGGAGACAATAACGTTTCTGCATGAATTCACATGACCCCTTCTTCTCACACACTGTTTCTCAAATGTCTGTGCTTCAAATGCTGAGATGCTCAGACACCAGCACCTCAGAAGTACTCCTGTAATTACAGGTAAATACAGAATTTCTTTCAAGTCTACAAAATAATGGGCGAGTATGATTATTTGGGGTCACCACCGCTCCCATGCGCTGCCTCAACGCACACTCTCTGTGCAGGCTTGTAAGAGGAATTGTGCAGTGAGTGCTGGCCCCGAGCTACAGGAGGGGAGGGAGCCAACACACCCAGCAACCAGCCTTGAGGGTGGATCTGCTGGGGTTTGCTTTTACTTCAGTCATGACCAGTCTGGATGGCAGGTCAGGCTGAAGACGAACCACTACTAAGGCTCTGGGAAAGGACACAGCTATTTTTTTTTTTATGCAGCCATTTAAACAAGTCAAGAGAGCCATGAGAAAATGAAGAAACTTTTATTAGAGGGCCAGCTCTATCGGATTCCTATGCTCTTACTCTCAAAAATTTTGTGAAAGGGACGTCAGGAGAAGAAAAGCAAAGAAAGCAGCAAGTCTCGGAGCAAATCAGTGGCAGAGGTCGGCTCTGCCAAGGTCAGCTCTCAACATATAGAGAGAGCAGAGCATCCTATCCAAATGATCTGAGGATTATAACATTGATTACTGGAATAGCAGCAGCTCAAATTGGAATGTAGTCCCATCTTTCACACGGGTGACCATGTAACCAAATTAGCTAATATTTTGCTAAATTGGTGCATTGACTATCACCCTGTGAGCTCATTTTTGGAGGCAGTTCAACGCCTCACTTCTAGGACTGATGTCAGTGTCACATGCTTGGAGAGGATCAGTCTGCAGCTGGATGTTTTAAAGCCTTCTGTTAGGAGTACAGAAAAGTCAACGAATTTCAACAGCATCAACTAATGAATTTGTGTTTAATCACAACAAGTTAGTCAGCAGACTCAGCTGTCAATCTCTCTGTGAGAATATCAGGCCCTGTCAGACAGTTCTATCCCTCTGCTTTAAGACACTAGAAGGAAAACTGAAGAGTGCAGCAACTAGGTTGTTACAAGAGAGAGAAAGTTGTGTTTCCACAGAAAAGGAACTCGACAGAAGGACACCGGAACAGGAAACTCTCACTGATTCTAACTGGCTCATGATAAAATGATTAACCATTAAGAGACTAAAGTAGTCAGCTTTAAAAACAAACAAACAACAGCAGGGCAAAAGGTGTTGAGTAGCAGTAGCAAAGGCTTCAGGCAGTAACATTCAACCCTATATTCAAATCCCATTCACTCACAGACCACTTTGACAATACAGGGTTGTCACTGAAGTTCTGTGGCAAGTGCTCATGCAGCATCTGTGAAGCCTCCTGCACTTTGACACTCGCTGCTTGCACTTCATACCAACAAGAAGGAACAGGAGGTTTTGCATTAAACAAATAAGCAGTGTCTTCAATGTGCAACTGCATGCGATTTTTTTTGGAGAAAAGCAACGCTCAAATACAAAGGGTGTCGTGTGCACCAGGCTACGGAGTGGGGGGTGGTGGTGGTGTCAGAAAGCACTCGGCACTGCTTACCTCCACGCCCATCGACTTCAGTGGAAAGGTTACATACGAAAAGGCTCTGAAGCTGAAGCGTTCCCTAACCCGTGGCGCTGTCCATACACTTCAGAAAGAGACAAAACAAGAAACCACAGATGTGAAGCAGCGTGAAATTGCGGTTGCACTCTCCATTCCAGTTAAGCAATCGGACTGGACCCCATCGGTTCTGAGCAAGCTGCCTGAACACTGCCTGAACCATTCACACCGCCAGAGCGCAGGACGTGAACAACACTAAGAACTTACTGCACGCTTACATTGCTCCCAGGAGACCTTGGATGAAGATGCCTTAAAGCTTCATCTTCTGCTCAACTGTTAAATGTCCAGTGAGACAAACTCATTCAGTTGTCCCTCGTGTAACAGGGCAGAGCCCATTTAAAGCTCCCTGGGAGCTCCTCACAAGCTCTGCCTCTATTCCAAGGGCAATTCCCTTCGCCCTCATTCAGGTTCATTTATAACGGTTTTAAGAACAGGAGAGTCAAAGGCAAGAAGCCCTAAATTGCCAGGAATGTGAAGCCCCACGTGAAGGGCTGTCAGAGCAGAGAGCAGCTTGGGGACCTGCTGAGGAGCTGGCAGAAGGATCGGGCACTTGAACCTCAGCGCGTGGCCAACACCCTGCGTGCACTGTGGGAATCAACAGGCTGATGAATATGTTTGGTGCACAGACTGAGCAGGGGTCAGGGAAGGTTGTTATAACCAGGAGAAGGTACCTCGCAGTATTACAAGTAGGTAGCTCCCAGAGGCTTATGACTTAGTGTAGCTTTTATTTTCAGTCAAAGAAAGAAGAGGCTAAAGGAAATGACGAGTTATTCATGTACAATTTCTTGCTTAACTGCTTGTGGTTCGTTCCCTCTCATTTTAGGTCGAGGTGTATAAATTCAGTGCATCTCAAAGGTTTTAATGTGAGCAGAATACACCCTGACTTCCAAACCATCCCATTTTCAGCCACAACTCCTCTATACAGAGCTCCATTTTTCAGGTTTGGAGCTATTTGGCACTTGGACGCAGCCTGGACCAGGTGGCAGATTTTTCTCTCTCTCTCCCTCTTTTTTTTTTTAATTTTAGACTTAATGTAGCATGTACTCTCAGAAAGGTTTACAATGCAGCCTTTTGTAGTTAACTCGCTCCAAGCTGGGCCCCTGCCAGGTTGTTATCAATGACATTTTTAAAGCAGATGAATGAAGTTCTTATTACTGTGACAAGCAGAATTGTGATATGGCACATGCATCCACTGCAAGAAGAGAGCTCGCTATTAGTTTGTCAGGTTAATAAATAAACAGTGATTTCATGAATAAAAGCCTTCTATTAGGAAACAAAAGAACAAAATTAATATTTATAAAGCTGTAGTGGTTTGGAGCACCCCTTAAGATAAAGATTATTCCATCTCAGTCAGAGACACCATCGTGGATTAGAGATTCTTGAACACGGCTTCCCCCCTCCCAATTCCCTTATCAGGGCAGCGCGATGCAGACAGTAAAGTTCTGCCTCCTGACCTGGTTCAGGCCAGTTCCACGGCTCCTTCTTGAATAAGCTGCTCAGTTTGAGACTGACACCACCGAAGGCCCGTGGCAGCCAACACTTCTGTTACGTCTTCAAGCCTGCTAAGGGCCGCACCTGCTGGAAGAGCCGAGCGTTCCTTATCACAGCAGGAAGCTCTCACGTTTTACTCAGTGCGCTTCCACCCCACACCGAGGCACGGAAACCCAGCCAAGAGGTGACGCTACGTGCCAGCAAGAGGCTGCTATCAGAAGGCAGCTGGCAAATCGCTTCCCAATCTCTGCCCCCAGAAACGTTTCTTCGCTAATACCCTGTTGGTATCTCTCAACCACTTCAGGGTTCTTCATTGTCTCCTCAGTGTGTGCTAAGAAACCTTCACCATCAAAGTGAAGCTTAAAAGCAGTGAAGCGTGTCCAGGATATTCTACGTAACAGTGAGCAAATGAAATCTGACAAATACAGGTTGTTTCTCACCTTGAGATATCATTGCACGTAACCCCTTTGGCTCGAGGCGTTCTCTGCTCATCTGTCCTAAAACCGAACTTGCAAGTTTAAACAAACTCAGTAGTTTCGCTTTGGGGATTTTTTTTTGGGGTGTTTATTGGATTTGTTGTTTTTGTGGGGAGGGGGCTTAACTATTTTGGCACATCTCAAGTTCAGAATCAAGATGTAAGCAATTATTCATGTTTAAAAGTCTATTTTTGCTTACATCACCTTCTCCCCAGATATTAAAAAGTTGTAAAACTAACCCTTCTCCTCAAGGGAGAGTCAAGTCTGAACTTCCTCACTCATATGAGAGCCAGATAGAAACTCTCCCAGAATAGCCGTCCCAGACATCTACAGTCCACATGAACAGATCTAAGTTAAACGCAGCTTCCTCCAGACAAGAGGAGTTTCTGGTACATGTGTAAAAAAGAAAAATTCCACTTCAAAGAGCAGAAGTGTGGGTTGCAGAAGCCTGTGGCACAGTTATCTTTGCAGCATGAAGCACGAGTTGAGACCAGGGATCAGTAAAGTATATGTGAAAAACACTTAACTTCACCCATTGCGACTATGCAAACCATCCCAGCCATGCCATAAACATCAACTGATAATATTTGATTTCCATGTGCTACTGTACTAAGAAGTTTACGCGATACTAGACTCAACCTACAGGAGCAGCAGTTGTCTGGAGATTCATTTAAGTGCTGAACTTCAGGTTTCTATGTTCGATTATCTGTTGCACAACCAAGATACCACCAAGAAGGAAGAAAGGCCCAAAGGAACAAAACACTCTAGGTTGTCCTGTTTCACTTCGCTTTTTGAAGTCACGAGTTCCTACTTGACATAATGAAACTCACAGAGTTTCCGTAAGAAAAACACTGGTTCAGAAAGTGAATTAAGTCTTTGTCAGCCATTTAAAAGGTAAAGGTGGCTGTCATTTCAAGGCTTACACTTCACCCAGGAAAACAATAGAATATGGCAGCTGGTTAACCATTAATACCACATTTTGAAGCACTGTATTTAAATGCAGAGGTTACAGCACCATCTGAAGAATGTGCCCAGAGCTGTTGGCCCTTAAACTATTTTACACTATGGAGCAGGACTGTAGAAAGGAGAAGAGAAACAAAAAGGCAACAGCAAAAACAAAGAGCAACAAAAAAGAATCAATTCTTATTCCAGAAACACCTTTGTCTTGTCACCTAGCACTTCCTCTTGCAACCAGGTTTAGCTCCCATCTGTAGGTCAGAGAGCTGAGTCACTCTCCTGCTTGCGCCACTGCTACTTATGAGCTAAATTTTCAGTGTGACACCCTATTTCCTACAGGAGATGCTCCAGAACTTGGGACTGCTGCAGAGAAACAGCAGACTCAGAAGGATACCTGCCTCCGTACAAGCAGCCGGCCAGCTCACAGACAACCGCTGCCCCTCTGCTCCCATGCATCGGCATTCGCAGACACAAGTTCTGGGGTTTTAATTACAGTTTCCGAAGGACCAGCCCTTTCCTGGCTGAGCCAGATCTTGCAAATGTTTTTTCCGACAGAAGGACAGCAGCCCACAGGTTTTCCACATGCAAGTGAAGATTAGGGGCTTCTGTTTTTAAATGCCTGGAACGCGGCCCTTGGGACTCCTTAGCATTCAGCGGCTTTAGAGATTTGTGGGAAACTCCAGCTTCAGATGGACTAAGCCAAAAGGTTGGTCCTGCATCACACAGAAGACTTGGACTAGCTCTGACTACCACAGCTCTCCTCTGGAAAGCAAAGCACTTAACACATGTGAGGCAGATGCCCTATCCCTCCCTCTCATCATCGCACTAAAAGCTAGAGAGATGAAAAGACTGAAGGTTTTTTTTTCTGAAGAGCCCTAATATAGGTGCTTCTCAGATGTCAGCCGTCGAAGCTAAATCAAGCCAGCCGAACAAGTCTTAAAAGTTCTGGCTGCGATATTAAATGTGATAATTCTGTATGTCAAAACAGAAGGGACACGGTAGCAGCCAGCAAGAGTAACAGAACAATAACAGTCCCCAGTGGCAAGATGAGATTTCCACATTAAAATCCACTTCTCGGATGGTGAATCCAGTTAAAAGTTGAAGACAAACGTGTGTGGCTCAGCAGCTTTTGCTTTTCTGCTGAGGAGGCCTCGAGACCAAACAAATGAAAGCAGTGTTCTCCAACTAAACCCTTACAAGTGTCGCCCTTCCCCAACAACTTCCAATCATTTCTCATCTGTTCTCTAAGAGGGAAAACAAACTCTCAGATTTGGATCTTGCTTCAAATTCCCGTTAGGGCACCATCACTCACACCAGAGTGAAGCCAGTTACAGGCACAGTAACAGAAGCAGCTGGCAGGTTGTCTTCCAAGGAGAGCATCACCTCCCAGCTGCTGCAGCAAGTGCACTACAGCCTCCTAACCAGAGGAAATACACAGGAATCGATGGACCCACAGCACCCAGGAGTCAGGTGAGGGTCTTCTGCCTTTCAGATCCTGCTTTATCTCACCTCACTGGGGTGTGGGCAGGGAGTGAGCCGTGCTACAAGCAGCCTGGCATCAAGAGTCCCAGACACGCACAAATCCTGATACAGCAACTCTGGAATTCACTCCCCAGAGATGTCCTACACTGTTCTACTTGCAACACACTGGAAAGCTGAAGCATCGAAGCCACCTCCTGAGCCCTGGTATGAGTTTAGCACAGGGACAGCGTGATCTGTGATAAAAAAGTTATTTCAAAATAGGTCAGATTAAACATCGTAATGTCTTTGATTACCTCCATACAATAAGTTTACTCTGTGGCCTTAATTTCCTCACTAATTTCACCTTGAAATAGCGCATGTGGACACAGAAACTTCATTTTTTCCATGAAGCCTCGGTTGAGAAGTTCCTGGGAGGAAGGAGGACAAGCATACCCCAAAGCAGCAAGCAGCCACAGGCAAAACGCATTTCAGCCAGTGCCACAGGCGTTTCATTTCTCGTGGCCATAAGAAGTTCACGTCACAGGGTATTTGCCAGGAGTTTCATGATTGCTGGCACACACAGCGAGGGTGCGTCTCACCATGGAAGCAACAAGCTGTTTAACTGCGTGACTCATCCTACAGCAACGTTTTATGCCTTCCGAGAGGAGATCAGCCTGCAACGAGCAAACCCTGATAAGATGCAGATTCAGAGCAATTTCTATTTCAGCAAAAAAAGCTACTGACAGATTCCAAACAGAGGCCTGCCTGAACACTAACTAAAACACACGAACACACACGCTGCAATATTACGCTTCTGCAACAAGAATTTTGCAGATGGATGACAATGATTTAAGCGATTTATACGGCTCAACTCAGGAACACAAAAATAGCTTTTAGACTTCATATTTTTTTAGCCCTTTAAACAGAGCACTCTGGAGGAACAGCTCCCAGCCACAAGGTAAGAGAAATTGTTTGTTTTCTTTAAATCACTGACTCCTTCCGGTAGATGCATCCTTCTTCTCTTGCTTCCAAGATTCTCCTTTTGTATAAAAAAGTCTCTACCAAATAAATAAATTAAAAGGATGCTCAGGCAAATCAAGGGCAGAGGAGACTCTTAAATCCACGGCTGAACTAAACAGCTCGAAGACTTGGAGCAGGCAGTTGACAAGCCTAGTGCCCTCGTATTGCAAGGCCAGTTCGTACAAAGAGAGCGTCACTCCCAGGAGGACCAGAGCTCAGCACACATGTCCAGGGAACAGCACAAGCAAAGAGTCAGATATGAAGGGGGTAAAAGCTTCGTGGCAGCTCGACGCTAAAAGTGCCCAGAAGGCCAACTGTATCCTGGGCTAAATCAAAAGAGGCCTGGCCAGCAGAGTGAAGGATGGGATTCTCTCCCCCTACTCCTCTCTCATGAGACCGTACCTTGGAGTCCTGTGTCCAGTCCTTGAATCCCCAGCATAAGAAGGGTATCAAACTGTTGTAGCAGGTCCAGAGGAGGCCATGGAGATGATCTGAGGGTTGGAACACCCCCGCTATGAGGACTTGCAGTACTGAAAGGGACTACAGGAAAGCTCAGGATGGACTTTTTACAAGGGCATGTAGTGATAGGACGAAGGGAATGGTTTTAAATTGGAAGGGGGAAGATTTAGACACTAGGAAGANAAGACAAACGTGTGTGGCTCAGCAGCTTTTGCTTTTCTGCTGAGGAGGCCTCGAGACCAAACAAATGAAAGCAGTATTCTCCAACAAAACCCTTACAAGTGTCGCCCTTCCCCAACCACTTCCAATCATTTCTCATCTGTTCTAAGAGGGAAAACAAACTCTCAGATTTGGATCCTGCTCCAAATTCCCTTTAGGTCATCATCACACACCACAGTGAAGCCAGTTACAGGCACACTAACAGAAGCAGCTGGCAGGTTGTCTTCCAAGGAGAGCATCACCTCCCAGCTGCTGCAGCAAGTGCACTACAGTCTCCTAACCAGAGGAAATATACAGGAATCGATGGACCCACAGCACCCAGGAGTCAGGTGAGGGTCTTCTGCCTTTCAGATCCTGCTTTATCTCACCTCACTGGGGTGTGGGCAGGGAGTGAGCCGTGCTACAAGCAGCCTGGCATCAAGAGTCCCAGACACGCACAAATCCTGATACAGCAACTCTGGAATTCACTCCCCAGAGATGTCCTACACTGTTCTACTTGCAACACACTGGAAAGCTGAAGCATCGAAGCCACCTCCTGAGCCCTGGTATGAGTTTAGCACAGGGACAGCGTGATCTGTGATAAAAAAGTTATTTCAAAATAGGTCAGATTAAACATCGTAATGTCTTTGATTACCTCCATACAATAAGTTTACTCTGTGGCCTTAATTTCCTCACTAATTTCACCTTGAAATAGCGCATGTGGACACAGAAACTTCATTTTTTCCATGAAGCCTCGGTTGAGAAGTTCCTGGGAGGAAGGAGGACAAGCATACCCCAAAGCAGCAAGCAGCCACAGGCAAAACACATTTCAGCCAGTGCCACAGGCGTTTCATTTCTCGTGGCCATAAGAAGTTCACGTCACAGGGTATTTGCCAGGAGTTTCATGATTGCTGGCACACACAGCGAGGGTGCGTCTCACCATGGAAGCAACAAGCTGTTTAACTGCGTGACTCATCCTACAGCAACGTTTTATGCCTTCCGAGAGGAGATCAGCCTGCAACGAGCAAACCCTGATAAGATGCAGATTCAGAGCAATTTCTATTTCAGCAAAAAAAGCTACTGACAGATTCCAAACAGAGGCCTGCCTGAACACTAACTAAAACACACGAACACACACACTGCAATATTACGCTTCTGCAACAAGAATTTTGCAGATGGATGACAATGATTTAAGCGATTTATACGGCTCAACTCAGGAACACAAAAATAGCTTTTAGACTTCATAATTTTTTAGCCCTTTCAACAGAGCACTCTGGAGGAACAGCTCCCAGCCACAAGGTAAGAGAAACTGTTTGCTTTCTTTAAATCACTGACTCCTTCCGGTAGATGCATCCTTCTTCTCTTGCTTCCAAGATTCTCCTTTTGTATAAAAAAGTCTCTACCAAATAAATAAATTAAAAGGATGCTCAGGCAAATCAAGGGCAGAGGAGACTCTTAAATCCACGGCTGAACTAAACAGCTGGAAGACTTGGAGCAGGCAGTTGACAAGCCTAGTGCCCTCGTATTGCAAGGCCAGTTCGTACAAAGAGAGCGTCACTCCCAGGAGGACCAGAGCTCAGCACACATGTCCAGGGAACAGCACAAGCAAAGAGTCAGATATGAAGGGGGTAAAAGCTTCGTGGCAGCTCGACGCTAAAAGTGCCCAGAAGGCCAACTGTATCCTGGGCTAAATCAAAAGAGGCCTGGCCAGCAGAGTGAAGGATGGGATTCTCTCCCCCTACTCCTCTCTCATGAGACCGTACCTTGGAGTCCTGTGTCCAGTCCTTGAATCCCCAGCATAAGAAGGGTATCAAACTGTTGTAGCAGGTCCAGAGGAGGCCATGGAGATGATCTGAGGGTTGGAACACCCCCGCTATGAGGACTTGCAGTACTGAAAGGGANATGTCCCCTTGCTGGAGGTGTTCCAGGCCAGGTTGGTGGCATCTTGAGCAACCTGATCCAGTGGGTGTTCCTGTCCATAGCAGGGGGTTGCAACTGGATGAGTTTTGAGGTCCCTTCCAAGTCAAACCATTCTATGATTTTTGAGGCCTTCCCACCCAGTGCAACCTCACAAGGACAACAAAAGCCTCCAGTGCACAGATGTTCCTGCGAGCCAGGCTGCTAACAGCCTTTGTGCTCCAGCAGAGTGAAGTTGCACCGTGGGGCTGGGAGGATGTGGTTTGTTGTGACTTAAGAATGAAACCTTCAGCTGCCAGCTGTGATCAGCTACATCGAGCTAAGCTGCTCAAAGGCTATCTGCTTTTTTTTTTACTTTCCCAAGACAGAATAGTTGCAGTTCTAGATCTTTCAGGACTTTTTTTTCCAGTAACGGGAAATCCTCAGGCACTACCCCTGCACGAAAGCAGCCCTCTTATGCTAAAACACTTCCAGACGGCTGCTTTCTGAATGGCAGCCTCCACTCAAAATAGCGTCTCCGTGTAAGTAAATCTGTCACTGACTCTCAGAATAACTGTAGATATTACAGAACTCTGCCCTCTTCAACCTGCTCTCACTGCTTAAGGATCAATACTGGTCAGATAATGACTCATTACAGCATCACAGGCAATTTGCGTTTTCAAAAAGCTCCTTTTCAAAACATAAGAATTTATGGAGCACAGGAACAACAGTGACAACGTCAGTGTACACTGCGCTGAGTTCGAGTTTCACTCCACTCCACAAACCAAACTTCATCGTCAGTGTGGCTGTGAGATACGAATGCACAGAAAAATGAGGAACACGTTTGGGAAATGGGAATAAAGGGCTGGCTGTTTCAGGACAGTTAGATCCCATTAAAAAAAAAGAGAAAAGATAAAGACTTGTACTCTGCAGATCTGGAGAATCATGGAATCACTGAAGGGTTTGGCTTGGAAGGGACCTTACAGCCCATCCAGTTCCAAGCTCCTGCCTTACGCAGGGACACCTCCCACTGGATCAGGTTGCCCAAGGCCCCGAGAATGTTCCTATATGACCCTCAAAGAAGTTCCAATTCAGGTTTCACCATCTCCCTTCTCAGCCCCAACTGGTGTTCTCAACCTAAGAAAGGACCGTGCCTCTCACGCAGATCTTTGCAGAACCTGGCGTGTGTGTATACGAGAGACAACAAATCTTCAAGAGGATTAGGCTTTTGTCACCGAGCAGCTTCAGCTTAACCATCAAGCTGCTTAAGGAAGAGGTGAGCCTCGCCACGTATGATTGCATTCAAACATACACAGATCGAGCCTGGTCTTGCTCAGCTGGACAGAAATCTTTGTCTTTTAACACTCCAGCACCACATTCAACAAGAAGTACAGGCCTCCTGGTTTCCTTGCAGAGCTTTCAACAGAAGCAGAAGCTTGAAAGCTAGGAAGTTACGAATCTTCTCACTAAAATAGTTTTATCTTCCAAAAGGTGACAGTTGGCAACACATGAAATTAAGGAGTCTGTAAGGCACTGTGAGAAGTTTGCCCAAAGCAGGAATTGGCACATTCTTCTGTGCTGCTGCCTCTGAAAATTTCAGTTTTCAGAACGATGGAGTAAAACCAACCATCAGTGGAGTAAAACCAACAAGGAAGAGATGACGGCACCTTTAAATATTAGGCATTTCTAGGAATACTAAATATTTCATAAGAAACTTCTGCTTTCCTAGCTACACTGCAGTCCTCTCCAAAACTCAGCTCTCCAGCAGCAAGAAACTTCTACATGAGATAGACTCAACCTCTCACTGATTAGGTAAACTCACAGTTACCACATTGTTTAATAGCAGTTTAGGGGGTAGAGAGATGTTATATTTAGTTTCTCTATAAATAAGTGGGAAAATATTTCCTGTGTGCTCCACCAGCACCGAGCTCTCAAGTACAAGACGACAGAGACTCCCAAATGCATTTGCAGGACTCTGCTTCCGGCTCAAGCTGTTCTCCTGGGATTAAGGAGGGGAAGTCAAAAGGCTTAGGTTTTCATTTGCTTTAAACTTCTTTTTTTTTTTTTTTAACTGTGCATTTTAGAACAATATACGCAGCATATCCTCTCTTTCTGGGTCAGTTGCTCCTTTCCAATAGAAGCATATTGTCTCCCTGAGGGTAGGGAAAAGAAGCAAACTGCGAGAGCAGCCAGGGCCAGATTGCCTGCCCAGCTTCTTCGCTTTTCAGCAGAGAGATGTCACAGACAGAGGAAAACCAGCACTTAACAGAAATTAGATTATTTTTCAGTAGAACTGCGCATAAAAAAAAATTCCGAAGGGCAAGTTTCAACAGATTATTCTCCAATACAGATAATTAACAAAAGGCTTTTGGAATGCTACAGAGCAGAAGAGCAGCTTTCCATTGCTCCCATCACCCCGATGACACAGATTTGATGATAGCGTGGTGACTGAAGTTACCCAACAACTTCCAGTGCCTTAGACACTAGGTTCACAAGGATTTTGAGGCTGGCGTCTTTTGCTTTTCCCTTTGGCTAGATTTCTTTCTTGCAGCTTATCCCTAGTGGCTGCTGTGCCCACACTTTGCTACGGAGAGAGAAACAGAGACACTCCATGTCTATCAGGTCCAACCAGACATCTGCAGCTGAACATCACCAGGAGGTTCAGAGAGATGGTTCAGTGCTTAGAGGCAGAAGCAGCAAAAGTAACTTAAACCTGATATGTGAACAAGGACAGCGTTAACAACCGCACCGAACAACAGTGCAGGGCTAGAGTAGAACAGCTTACTCTGTTTTAATGTTACATTCTGGTTAACAATGCCGAACAGCTATTTCAAAAAAATTAAACTCCAAAAGCAAAGGATACAGCAGGTTAAATTAATTCAGATGTCCTTCTGCCCACTATCTTAAAGAAACCACCCAAAGAAAATTTACTTTCTTTTTTTTTTTCCCAGTGAAGTGAAGATGTTGGAAGGGAAAGATGGAAAAGCCCTACCACTTGGCAAGGTACTGTCCCATCCACATGAAATATGACACAGACCTTTCGGAGCAGGGTGAAAGAATCGGGGGTGTGAAGAAAAAGAAAAAGCAATAGGCTGGAATTTTACATTTTACTGCAACACGGTCCTGCCTTCTGCCCTTTTCTGCTACCAAGGCCTGTTGGAAGACAATCGTTCTGCTGCGCAGAAGTGAAGATTGCAGTCTTATTTCTCGAAAGCAGCTGCATCACCAAAGGCCAAACCAAACAGATAGCAGAAGTCTGGACAGACGATTAAGGGAATTTCACAAGTCATCAAGCAACCAGAGGGCTCTAAGTGTGTAACCAACACTGTGCACGGACTACCCTGAAATGAATGCTCATGAGATGCTCCTTGGCAGTGAGAACACGATAAAAAACTATAAATAAAAGCCATCCAATTTCAGAGTGATTCAGATCAGCTATTCCCCTGAACCCATAAGAGCCAATTATAACTCTTTATAGGGCACACTTAATGCAAAAATTCAGTTTGAGGACATCAGTTTCACCCTTTCTCCTTGCCTGAGCTCACCGCTAAAGCAAAGAGACATCAAGCAATTAAAAAGAGAATCCATTTGTGTCCCCAAAACTCTTAGTGACCTGGAAACAGAATCAGACCTGGCCACGTGCTTGCACACCAACGTGTTTCCTCTTTGCCCACAAGCTGTAAGAGCAAAGTTCTAGCAGTTCCCAGATCATTGTTCAGAAACAGCCATGTCTCAGGCAGGAACTTAAACCTTTATATTACTCAGAGGTTATTTAGCAAGATGAGTTTTTCTTTAAAGAAGTAACGAGTTATCAGCTCATATAGAAGGAAGCTGCAACCAGCAGTTCACAACAGAGCGGTTGAAAAAATTCCTCTTCATTCTAAAATAAAGTCTCCCTACTGAAGTCAACAAGGATCCACAAGAACAGTAGGTGTTGCAAGCTCACAGGACCAAAAACTCTAAATAAAGGCGACTGCCCATCGCAAGCCCTTCCCAGCCTAGGAAGGATCATCATCCAAAAGCGTGGATTAAGAAACTTTGGGAAACAGCTTTGGAACAAGGGAGGGGCACACAAGCTCGACAACATTCTGAGAGAAGGAAGGAGAAGCGACCAACCCCAGCTCTCTAATGAGAGGCTAAAAGGGCAGTCAAACCCCAAAGTGCGGTTAGGAAGTTACAAGAGGAAATGCAGAAGTATTCAAACAGCAGCAAAGGGCAGAATGCGATGAGTCTCATCGCCAATTCAGAAAGCAAGAAAATTCTGAGAAAGTAGAAGTACTTACGAGAACTAAATTCAGGCCAGGAAAATAGTCACACACTTATTTTCACCCAGGCCACCAAGAATTTACAAAGACCACTCTGTAATATGAGACTGAAGAAAAGAGAAGACAGATGAATATACCGAAAGCCGCATTCTCTGAGTTTCTCAGGCTCTGGGGGGAGTTGTTTATACATTTAAAAACTAAGTGGTGTTCAAGAATGAGCACAGCTTCCATTTAATGTAATCGGTTGGGAAACAGCCCGGCTGTTCCAGATGGGAAAGTCTTACAGAACCCAACTAATTGTCCATAGAAGTGGGAGAAAGAAGGAAGATGCCAAGAAAGACCTGCCTATTCTCACAAGGTATCTTAAATGCAAGAAGTAGAGAGGAAAAGGAGTAGTGGGAGGGTAAAGAAGTCAAAAGGGAGAAGTAACTTCTGAAGCAGCACAGCACATGAATATTTATAGCAGAGAAATTAATCTCTGTTGCTAAATAACCTTAGGAGAGACATGGGAATGAAAGAGGAAAAAAAAGTGTTCTGACAACTAAAATGCTGTCAGGGCAGGCAGGACCTGTCAAGTAGCTGATCTAGTTTCAGAAGAGGTTACCTAACACAACAAGAAATATTTTCAGAGTAGTTGGCTTTTTCATTCCCCCTCCATAAGGGAAGCAACTGGGATTTTGATTCTTCTCTCCCTCCAAAGACTTGCAAACCAGACATAGCGCCAGTGTGATAATGCATGAGGGGTTTTGAGGAAAAAAGGCTGAGTATTAGGGATAAAGTGCATTTTCATTCTCGTCCTTGGTTACACTATAAACTCAGCTAGAGGGTAGCAGTTCAAGGGGTTAACATGCAGGATTTTACAATACAGAAGCACTCAAAGGAGAGCCTGACTCAAGTTTAAAGAGCACAGAAAGCCCTGTAGCCACTGCCTCACATCCTGATTCAGGGCAGCGCTGAGAACATCTGCTCGCCCTGCACATCTCACCCAGATTCCAAACCCAGACTTTCTGGCTGCCTTGGGCTTGACACGGCCTCGAGAAAATTATACACAACGTTCAAAAAAGGGGGAAATGATAAATCGCAATTCTTGGCAAAGGACAGGCTGCAGGCTGGAGATACCTGGAGGGCGCTGTCAGATTAAATCATCCAGGCTGGAGAAGGGCCAGAGAAGGGCCACAAAGGTGATCAGAGGACTAGGAAACCTACCATATGGAGTCAGGCTGAGAGAGCTGGGTTTGTGCAGCCTGGAGAGGAGAAGGCTTAGGCGAGACCTTATTCCCATGTGCCAGTACATAAAGGGTGTCTGCCAAGAGGATGGAGACTCCCTTTTTACAAGGAGTCAAATGGAAAAAAACAAGGGGGAATGGGTATCAGTTGCTCGTGGGATATTCTGACTGGATTCCAGAAGAAAATATTTCACCATGAGAACAGTTAAACATTGGAATCACGTCCCCAGGAAAGTGATAGATTCCTCTACATTGGACTATCTTAAGGCTCAGCTTGACAGGGTGTTGGGCCATCTCATTTAAACTATAGATCACCTAACAAGATTGGACCAGATGATCCCTGAGATCCCTTCCAACCCCCCCAACAACGATACACCCTGGAGCACCCGCTGTCAGTTTGCCTCCACTCACACCATCCCTCTCACACCGAACACAACAAACTCAACCTCCACCTGCAGTCTAGTGTCCAGTTCTGGAATCCCCAACATCAGGAAGATATAGAGCTTTTGGAGCAAGTCCAGAGAAGGACACAGAGGTGATCATAGAATGATTTGGGTTGGAAGGGACCTTAAAGATCACCCAGTTCCAACCCCCCTGCCCTGGGCAGGGACACCTCCCACTGGATCAGTTGCTCCAAGCTCCATCCAACCTGGCCTTGAACCCCTCCAGGGATGGGGCAGCCACCACTGCTCTGGGCAACCTGGGCCAGGGCCTCAGTGCTCTCACGGTGAAGAAATGATCCGAGGGCTGAAGCACCTCTGCTGGGAGAGTTCGAGTGCCTAGACTGGAGAAGAGGAGGCTGTGAGGAGACCTTAGAGCAGCTTCCAGCACTGAAAGGGGCTGCAAGAAAGCTGGGGAGGGGCTCTTGATCAGGGAGTGCAGGGATAGGATGAAGGGGAATGGTTTTCAGCTGCAAGTGGGGAGATTGAGATGAGACCTTGGGGAGAAATGTTTTGCTGGGAGGGTGGGGAGGCCCTGGCCCAGGTTGCCCAGAGCAGTGGTGGCTGCCCCATCCCTGGAGGGGTTCAAGGCCAGGTTGGATGGGGCTTGGAGCCCCTGATGCAGTGGGAGGTGTCCCTGCCCAGGGCAGGGGTGGGACCGGGTGGGCTTTGAGGTCCCTTCAGACCCAAACCGTCCCCCGATGACCCTGTGAAGCGCAGCCCCCGCTTCACCCACCGCACGGCGCTCCGTGTCCCGGGGGCTGCCGGACCCGCCCCAGAACGAGGCTGAAGGGGAGGGGGGGGCGTAAAGAGCGGGTGGGGGGGGGGTCCCGCGCACGCGCGCCGCCGCGCGCCCCGACCGGCCGCGCGCCCCCGTGTCGCCCGCGCCGGGACTCACCGAGGCGCAGGGGCTGGAGGTGGCGCTGGGAGTCGGCGAGCGCTGCACGGTGACCAGAGCCATCGAGGCGCGGCGTCGGGGCGCTGAGGGAGGTGGGGAGTTGGGGGGGGGTGGTAGTCGTGGGCGGCCTCAGTCCATGGCGGGAGGGCAGGGAGCGGAGCGGCAGCAGCAGCCGCTGAGGGCTGAGACTTGCCGGGGGCGGGGGGGGCTGGTAGGGGTCGGAAAC
>WAAB01006071.1:4783-15544 GCA_013389865.1 Piaya cayana
CACGAGAGCACGAGGCGGCAGCCAGAGCTTCGGAGAAGCAGCCAAGAAGTCGAGGAATCACGGGACGGGTTGGGTTGGGTCGGAAGGGACCTCAAAGCTCGTCCGGTTTCAACCCCTGTGCCACGAAGACCTCGGAGCAGCTTCCAGGACGGGAAGGGGCTCCAGAAGAGGCTGGAGAAGGGGTTTTGATCAGGGAGGGCAGGGATGGGGATGAGGGGAAGGGGTTTGAGCTGCAAGAGGGGAGACGGAGACGAGATCTTGAGGAGAAACCTTCTCCTGGGAGGGTTGGGGAGGCCCTGGCCCAGGTTGACCTTGAGATGCTGCGGCTCCTCCATCCCTGGAGATGTTGAAGAGCAGGTTGGATGGAGCTTGGAGCCCCTGAGCCAGCAGCAGGGGTGGTGCTGGATGGGTTTTTGAGGTCCCTTCCAACCCGAACCGCTCCCTGATGCTACGAAAAGCTCAACGCGAAGAGATGTTTGTGTTTCAAGAACTTTGGTTTCTCTGACACCCTAGGGAGCAAGATCAGACCTGCCAGGCGCCTGGATCCTAACGTTAAGAATTTTCTTTTCAAAGTCCTATAACGACCCCGCAGCCCGTGGGCAGCTCAACACGCAGCAGGAGGTGGAGCTCAAGGACTCTTCAAGTCACAACATCAACCCAGTCAACGCTGCTCGTGTTCCTCATCCATTAAAAAAAAATACAAAACGCCCCACAACCCAACCCAAGGAGAAGCTCGATCATCACACACACACCCCCCAGCAGATCGTGTTCTTTTCCTACCCAAGAGCTTGGAGATCCCGGGTTGGCTGAGGTCCCTGGTCCGGGGTGGGTGAAGCCAGCGTGGGGCTCGGTGGCACACGAGGAGCTGGCGGGTGACGCGGTTTTTCCCTTCCCGATGACATGAAGTCATCGCTTCGCCGGCTCCTCTGAGCTCAGAGAGGGAGGAACCCAGAACCTCCGAGTCGCCTCTCGCCTTCGTCTCATTTCCTCTCACCCCACGGCTTGTTCCTTGGGAGAGGAGCCCGGCACCCACCACGACCTCCCTTCCAGGAGCTTCAGAGAGCGACGAGGTCTCCACCTCAGCCTCTTCTTCTCCAGCTCCACGTCTCTCGGGGGCTCCTAGAACCCCCTTGGGCCCCAGGTCCCCTTCTCAGGACATTCTCCAGCTCCTCAACTTCCCCCTTGGAGTGAAGGGGGCTCAAAACTGAACCCAGGATTCCAGGCGTGGACAAGCCCTTCCCTGCTGGCCGCCCCACGGTGAGACCCAAGCCGGGACGCTGGTGGCCTCCTTGGCCACCTTGGCTACTTCTGGCTCGTCTTGACCAGCAACCCCAAGTCCCTTTCCAGCAGGGACCTTTCCAGCCGCCCTGGAGCGGTTGTTGTGACCCAAGGGCAGGAGCCAAGCTCTGGGCTTGGTTGGATCCCATCCTGCTCCCCTTGGCCCATGGATCCAGCCGCGCGTTCCTCTCATCCCCATCGCCCAGGACCCTTCGGTTGTGGCTCCTGTCGAGCTCGGCACCAGGCAAACCTGTTTATAACCACCTGCCCCACACCCACGTTGCGCAAATAAAGACTCGGGAGTCGGGGAAACCCCATTCCTGCAGCTGAACTTTTGATCCCTCTTGCTCCACCAGCCTCCTTCGCGTCCCCACGAGGAGCCACAACGGACCTAAAGACGCTTTAGGTCACTAAACGGCTGCATCTAAAGCCGTGGGGCCAGCAGGGCGAGGGGATCCTGACCCTCTGCTCCACTCTGAGGAGACCAAACCTGGAGCTCCGGGTCCAGTTCTGGATCCTCAGCACCCAGAGGACGCGGAGCTGGTGGAGCGAGGCCGGAGGAGGCCACGGAGACGATGGGAGAGCTGGAGAACCTCCTGTCGGAGACCCTCAGCCTCCTCTTCTCCAGGATAAAACACCCTCAGGTCCCCTCTCAGCCGCTCCCAGCAGCTCCGTTCCCTTCTCCAGACGCTCTCCAGTCCCTCAAGGTCCCTCCTGGAGCGCGGGGCCAATCCTGACCCCCAGGATTCAAGCTGCAGCCTCCTCAACCCAGGGATTCGATCCCTCCCCTGCTCCTCCTGGCCAAGTTTGGCTCCTAAGCGACGGCGACCGAACCCGAGTTTGTTTGCAAACGAGGATCCCCCCCAGCTCCAAGAGCTCCAACCTCCTCCGCGGGACTTTAGATCCTCTCCAACTCCCTTCTCCGTGTCCCACCAGCCCCCCCGCGTGTTTCCCAGCAGGGTTGGGAGCTCAGGATTAACCCTCGATCCGAGCTGCTTCTCTCTCGGCGAGACCCAGATGGAGCAGAGGGAGGGGTTGGAGAGCTTCCAAACCCTTGGAAACCAAGCGGAGGTGCCGAATCCTCCCAAGCTGGGTGGGGCTGACAGGTTAAACCCTTTTGGGAGGGGGGGGCTCCTCCCGGTTGGAAAACTGACCTTGGAGCTCAGCATCAAGGGCGGGCGATGCGGCAACTCGGGATTTAACGAGGGAAGAGAAACCGACCCCGAGCCACGATGCACAAAGGAGGGGAGAGGAGCCCATTGTTCACCATCCCAGCAGCCCCTTTTCCGTGGCCCTTCCA
The DNA here is from genome assembly GCA_013389865.1 of Piaya cayana. Classification (NCBI taxonomy): domain Eukaryota; kingdom Metazoa; phylum Chordata; class Aves; order Cuculiformes; family Coccyzidae; genus Piaya; species Piaya cayana. The sequence continues at coordinate 7,362 of WAAB01006071.1, forward strand.
GGACCCTCCAGGATTTTCCTTTTCTTGTTCAACTCGGGTCAAACATGACTCGCGCGGCGAAATCTCCACGTTCCTCAGGGAACGGCGACCGCCGACTCTTCTCCGATGTCGTTCCCCTAAACTCCTCTCGAGTCTCGCTCTTAACAATGAGCTGGGTTGGATCTATGACACAGAACGAGCCGCCCAGGGACCCCATGGAATGAGCCTCGGGACCCCATGGAATGAGCCTCGGGACCCCATGGAATGAGCCTTGGGACCCCATGGAATGAGCCCCCCGGGACCCCCTGGATGCCTCTTTCCAGCCTCGGCCATTCGTCTCCACCATCTCCCCCCCCCAGTCCCTCGCTTATTCTCATCGTGTTTTTCCCTGAGAAGTTGAGTCCTTTGGCACCGAAAAAGAAAGGTGGAAGAGTTGGAAGGGCTCCTCCCTCCTTCGGTCCCTTCCTTAAGGTGGAAAATGCTCGTCAGCTCCTTGGGATCTCGGGGAGCCCTTCAAGCTCCTTGGGATCTTGGAAAACCCTTCAGGCTCCTTCGGATCTCGGGGAGCCCTTCAGCCCCTCGGGATCGTGGAAACCCTTTGGCTCCTTGGGGATCTTGGAAAACCCTTCAGGCTCCTTGGGATCTCGGGGAGCCCTTCAAGCTCCTTATGATCTCGGGAAGCGCAGGGAGCGAAAGGGCTGGATTTCTGCTCCCCCTAATTAGCGCAGCGCTGATTAAGCCGGAACAAAGGCTGGAGAAAGGCTCCCAGGGGCTCCCAATCCAACCCGGATTCTCCATTTCTCACTCCAACCGGGTTCCCACAGCCCAACACCCAAACCCAGCAAGGAATTGGAGCCCTTGAACCATCCCAATTTTTTTTTACTCCCAGGGGCAGGAGGATCCTTACCTGGAGCCACCAGCACCGCATCCAACCTGCCCCCTCAGCACCTCCCTCTGCATCCCGAGGAGCCCGAGCAGCTCTCCAGCCGGGACCTCCTCATCTTCCAAAGGGAGAAGAAGCTTTCCAAGCAAAGAAAAAAGCCAAGAGAGAGAAGAAGGTTCAGGAGGGTCCGGCAGCCCCCGCAGAAGCTCGGAGGCGCTGAGAAAGTTGGGGATTGGGGAGGGTGAGGAGCTCGACCCGCCCCAGATCCTCCTCCCCTAGGCGGGTCCTGCTGGGGCTGTAACTTGAATCCTTCTCTCTTCTTGCAGGGAAGCCAAAAAAAAAAAGGAAAAAAAGAAAAAAGCACCTTTAAGGCTCTCCGGTTGCAGCTGGAAGGAGGCGGCTCCATCCCTCAGCATCATCCTCCTGCTTGGACCTGGTCCCCTTGCTCCCAGCACCCCCCCAGGTGCCTCCTGGAGAAGAGAAGATATCCCCCCCCCTCCCCAAGGACCAGGAAAGGTCCCAGCCTGGAGGAGCCACCGCCCTGGGGACACCAGAAGGGTCCTTGTACCAGCCTGGGGGGTCAACCCCCGACAGCTCCAGGTGACCCTGAGGTCAGGATCTGGCCCCACATCCCCCATCCCAAACCCACCAACTCGGGATTGTTGGGGATCCAGCCCCACCAGCTCAGGATTGTTGGGGTTCAGCCCCACCAGCTCGGGATTGTTGGGATCCAGCCCCACCAGCTCAGGATTGTTGGGGATCCAGCCCCACCGGGTCAGGATTGTTGGGGTCCAGCCCCACCAGGAACCCCTGCAATGAGCAAGAGGTGAGGAGGTGACGTTGTTAGAGGGGAAACTGAGGCACCGACTGGATTTTCCTGCTCCAGCTTCACCCCTGATGGGAAAAATCTCCCTTTTCTTTCTAGCTCCTCCTGGACACCTCGAAGCTGATGGAGATGTTACCAGGACAAACCCCCTCGGCGCTAACGAGGTTTGTAGCAGTTATGAAGGTTAAAAAAAACCTTTTGCAACCGTTCAGGGGGTTCAAAGTCCTTGGTGAGTCCCAAACGCCTCCGATTGTCGCACTCTCCCAGCCTCCTCCTGCCCTCAGCTGCTCCTAGAGGAACAATCTTATCACCGGGACCTCTAATCCGAGCCCAGGTGTCACCTCCAAGAGGCAGGGGATCCATCCAGGGATCCATCCAAGACAAAGGAGGAAGAGATAGGGGGGAAGACTGGAAGAGAAGAGAGTTGGATCAGTTCTGGAGGGGGGAGAAGAACTTGGGGTGCTGGGAGAGGAGAAGCTTCGCACGAGCCATCGAAACGAGCTCAGAGCCTAGAAAAAGGGGAATGGTGCCCAGAGCTGCACCTGGAATCGTGGGACCAGCAGGTGAGGGAGGGGGGTTCTACCCTTCTCATACGATCTGGAGAGGCCAAAGCTGGAGTTCTGGGTCCAGCTCTGGAGTCCTCTTGGATCCCAGCACATTCCAGTTCCCAGCAGAGAGCGCGAGGAGGATGTTTCCAAAGACAACACCAGCCTCTCTCTTCCACTTCTCCTTCTCAACATGGTGTTAAGTGGTTTAATACATTTTGTGTTTCCTAACGAGTCTAGAAATCAATATTTTTCCTTCTAGCTGGAACCTTTCCCCCAGACGACAACCCGAAGGGGGGTTTTATTTTCCCTGCGACCCTCTCCTGGAATCCTTGGAATGTGGAGGAACCTCCTGCAAGGGGTCGTGTCACCGTCTCCCCCCCACCACCCTTAAATTCTCGCAGGGAACCAGTCGTTTCAATTAATTCTCCCCAAGCCCCTAAGAGAGATTCCCCCAAACCCTGGTGAGGAGCATTCCCCTCGGGCACAAACCGCCCCGAAACGCTGGTCTTGAAGCCAAAACTTCCTTAAAAATCCAGGAATTCCGTAACACCCAGTGCTCCAGAGCCAAAGGTGGAGGAGAACCCTGGTTTGCGAGCCCGTGGGATCCAAGAAGGATCCAAGAGCGCTTCCCAACAAAGACCTGGGGAAGAAATCCCTGCCCTCTGCTGCCTCTCCCGCCGCGGGAATTCTCTTTCCCAGCAAATCACCGACCAGTTGCTCCAGAATAAGTCAAAAAAACCCCAAACCTGGAAAATTCCTTTCCCCTTCCCCAGGGGGATGCCTCGAATTAAAGAAATTCCCTATCGTAGACGTTAAATCATGGAATCATCAGGTTGGAAGACACGCTGGATCAAATCCAACCGTCCCCATCAAGAAATCAAAGCCGGGGAGAGCCCAGAAGCAAAATATCGGATCCCGTCACCCGGAGACAAGGTGGGAAAGCAGCCGGGAGGGAACGTTTCCGGATTTTTCCTTCAAGTGCAGCTGGAAGGCGGCAAAATCGACCCTCTTACCTTCCCCCAGGTGACTTTTCCGGACGCGGAGCGAGGTGCTACCTCCCCTCGGCTCTTCCAGCCTTCTCCGAGACGCAACCATTTGTTCAGCTCAGCGGCGGTGAGGAAGCAGGGGAGGGGAAGGGAAGCGAAGGATTCTTCTCCGTGCGATGTTTTCTTTGGAGTCGGGGATGGTCTGAGGGGGCTCCCACAGTGCTTGATTCTCCTCCTAATTCGCACTGGAAAGAGGAGATTTAACCCCGCGACGCCGACGCCGCCACCCAAGGGGAGCACCAAGAGCTTCTTGGCCCCCCCAAGTGATGTCGCCCAAGGCAAAAAAAAAAGCCAACGGGGAGGTTAAAAAAAAATTAAAATAAAATCCAGTTGGGTTTGATGCGTTTACCAACGAGACGGTCGGCCGGCACCTCGCAGTTTTACGCTCAATAAAAACAAAAGAGGATGGAAATTCCCCTCCCCGCCCGGCTCCGAACTCGCTCGGGTCCTGGCCGGCACCCAGCGCCGTGAAGTCGCCTTGTTCCGTTGGCAAGAGGAGTCAGGGAGCTTCTCCCGGGGGTTTGAGCTCCGCAGGCCTCGTCTTTTGCTTTTAGAGGGATTATTAACTCAGAATTCACTTCCCCCCCACGCACCCCGGGGTCTCGGTTGGGTTTCATGGCAGCCGCCCTGCAGCTCCGGGGGCTGGAGAGTCATAAAAAGTGTTTAACGTGTCTTTTTGCTTAAGTCTAGAGGGGTAAAAAAACAAAGAAAAGCCTCCAGCTGCAGCATGAAACCCAACGCCAGCTCAAGCCTGGATCGAGGAGCGATGCGTGGGGGCTCTCCCAGAGCTAAGAAAGGGGATATTGGAGAATCAGGGAATCAGCAGGGTGGGAAGGACCCAGCGGATCGCGGAGTCCAACCGTCCCCATCGGTCACTGACCCGTGGCCCTCAGCTCCTCGGCCACCCGGCCCTTCAGCCCCTCCAGGGAAGGGGACTCGACCCTGAAAGGGCAGGGAAGTCAACAAGTTCATTTATTAAATAGGTTTCTACTAACAAATACGAGAGGGACCTCTTGGAGACACCTCCAGACCCCAAAATCACCACGGGCCTGGACGCCAAAGTTTCTGGAAGCTGCTGGCTAAGCAAAGCTGGAATTACAGGCCCGCGCGGCTTTTTTTTTAACGTAAATGATAGAGGAGGGCAGCCAGCGCCCTGAGAACCTTCCAGCCACAAACCGAGCACGTGGACATGGACGGTTGCCTGGGTTCACCACAGATTTCCCTTCATGAAGGGTTTTTCTTGAATGCTCCGAGTCCAGAAATCCAATCGCGTCCTGGGCTGCGTCCAAAGCTGTGGAACCAGCAGGGTCAGGGGAGGGGATCCTGTCCCTCGGCTCCGCTCTGGAGGGACCAAACCTGGAGCTCTGGGGCCGGTTCTGGAGTTCTCAGCCCAGGGAAGGACGTGGAGCTGGTGGAGCGAGGCCGGAGGAGGTCACGGAGACGATCCAAGGGCTGGAGAACCTTCCGTACGAGGAGAGGATGGAAGAGTTGAGATTGTTCAGCCTGGAGAAGGCTCCAGGGAGACCTTAGAGCATCTTCCAGGACGGGAAGGGGCTCCAGAAGAGGATGGAGAAGGGATTTTGATCAGGGAGGGCAGGGAGAGGATGAAGGGAACAGGTTTGAGCTGCAAGAGGGGAGATCGAGATGAGATCTTGGGGAGAAACCTTCTCCTGGGAGGGTGAGGAGGCCCTGGCCCAGGTTACCCAGAGCAGTGGCGGCTCCTCCATCCCTGGAGGGGCTGAAGAACCAGGTTGGATGGAGCTCGGAGCAGCCGGATCCAGCGGGAGGCGTCACTGCTCCTAGAAGGGATGGAGCTGGGTGGGCTTGGAGGTCCCTTCCCACCCAAACGCTTCCACGATTCTTCAGCCAAACTTCCCCTGAGCCAAGTTTTTTTTCTCTCCATCACTGAGTTTGGCTGATGGGAATTTCATTCCCCCCCCACCCCGAACGGTTTGAGGAACCGTCACTCCCTCCCCCCCACCCGCAACGTGCTCAAAGCCAAGATGACAAAACACTCCGGGGCAGGAGGGGAGAGGAGAAGAAAACAAAAGCTGTTTGTCCGCAGCAGCACGAGGTCCCAGCAGGACCCGCCGAGGAGCTCGAGGAGCTCGATTTTCACTACCTCATCCCCCCCCATCTGCTAATTGAGCGTCGGGTGACGACTTTTCTAACCAAAACAAACCCCGGAATGCGAGAAGATGGATGGAGTCAAACCCGCCGAGGTCTTCCAGATGTCTTCGTTGGAGCTCGAGGGATGGAGAGGAACCATCTCTAAGCCCCACACGCTACGGGAAGGGGGAACCATACTTCTCAGGAGAAGGAATTGAAGTGATTTTGATGCCTCCAGGGAGGATAACGAAGTAGAACCTAACGACCTTTGATAGGAATGGTTGGATTCGATGAGCTGGTGGGTCTCTTCCAACCTGGTGAGTCTATGATTCCATGACCTGGGGCTGCTCCTCCCAGGAGAGACCTGAGTGCACATCGTTCTCCTAATAATTGGGTTTATTTCAGGTTTCCCTATTCACACGCCCCCAAAGCTCAGAATGAAACACCCAGGTATTTATTACAGACGTTTAAAAAAAATTAATATTCAAGAGCTCAAAGCCCCAAATTAACAATTAAACAACATCCCAGAGGTGCAAACTCTCTTTGGCCTGAACTGTCTGAGGATTAAGATTGGAACCTTCGAGTTTCTTCTACAACTTTATTTTTTTTTTACCCCATCCCTTAACTCTCTGTTGACGAGATGCAAGAAATTAGCGACATTGATTGATGAAACTGGTTTTAATTGGAGTATTTCGCTCCGGTGCCTTCACGTGTCTCTCCCAGCGCCTCCGCAGCTGATGGAAACCCCTGAAATCTGCTCTTAATTCAAAGGGGTTTTGATGCCGACGCCTGAATTTTCTGCTCCATCCCCAACCAAACGCTGAGGGAAGTCGCCTGGAAAAGTCTCCGCTCCCCCCATCCCTGGAGACGTTGAAGCCCGGGTTGGACGGGGCTCGGAGAACCTCATCCCGTGGGAGGTGTCCCCACAGCACAGGGGGTGGAATCGGATGATCTCTGAGGTCCCTTCCCATCCGACCCAGCCCATGATTTCTCCACGCGAGACGTCACACGGAGGGTGACTTGATTTTTTTTTAGCGCCTCCTGGCTCGGCTCAAAGCCCGCAGGGAGGTCCCAGCAGGCACCTTCGCTCCAGCCGACGTGGTCGGGGTGAGATTCTCCCTCCACCTCGATCCCTTTGTCCAGCAGGGTTGGGTTCTCAGTCCCTCTCTCCCTTCCCAGCATCGTTATCTCTCGTACCTCCCAGGGTCCTACAGGTAGGTCCCTGGGCCGAGCTCCTCGGCGGATCCCGAGCTCTCCGGCCAAAGCTCGGAAGCGTCGTCGTCACCTTTAAACCTGGCGATGATCCGAGCTGTTTGCTGAGTCATCTCAAAATGTTTGAGCTGCTGCCTCCCCGCCGGCCGCTGCCGGACGAGGCTCCCGGTGCCGCTCGAGCTCCGCGACGCGTCCTCCAGCCCGTCCTTCGCAGTGGAGGTGCCGCGGGTAGCGAGGTCGCCTTCTCCACCAGCCTCCGTGGCCGCGTTGGCTGAAGCCGTGGCCCTCGAGGGCGAACCGGGAGAGCCGGGAAGGAGCGGTTTGGGCTTTGCCTGCATTCGAATGTATTTTACGGGCTGTCGGGTGAAGTGACATCTCGGCTGGGCTTCCGGGGTCGTGTTGGAATTGCCGTCTGCTTGTTCCTCCACAGAGTCCTCCGGGTCTGCTGCCTCGGAGCCGACCCTCGTTGTCATCTCTGAATAAAAAAAAAATTAGTTAGAACAGCGAGACGAGGTTATTACAACAAATTCTTTTGGCTGCTGACTCCTCCTCATAGATCATCGAATGGTTTGGGGTTGGAAGGGCCTTCAAGATCTTCCAGTTCCAACCCTCTACCCCCTTCCAGCCCAACCCATTCCCTGGTGGCTTCTACGTGGATTTGAAGGAGGTAGAAAGTATCGATTGGGCTTCTACCCTCAAAACTCTCCTTGAAATTAAAGCCAGGAGAGCTGGAAGGGGCCTGTGGACCCAAGGAGGGGAAGAAGCCCTTCCTGACAACACCAGACGACGTCCTCGTGCTTTCACAGGGGGCTACGTGGTGGTTGCTCCACATCAGGTTTAGTGCAGAAACACCAAGAGGACCCAGCAGATCTTCTCCCCCCACTTAAGAGAGAAGCAGGGGGCGTGAGAACCTCCAGGAGCCTCATCAGGGCCTTATTTACCTGAAGCGGCTGCTCTCAACAGGCTGGGGGTTCCCTCCAGAGTCGGCTCAGTGGTGGCTTTGCTGGAAGACGAGTTTTCGGAGACATGTTCCAGGTTTAAACCATGGTTGGAGGGCGAATTCTGTTGGGAAAAGCCGCGAGAGTGTTTATAAAGGGAAATTATTTCATATAAAAATACCATCAACTCCCAATTAACTCCAAGCGCGGTTAGAGCCGAGGAGGGAGGCGACGGCTGGAGCTGAAACCAACTGGATTTGTCTTAGACGAGCCCTTGGGGGGCGGAGAAGGAGCTTACAGCAAGTCACAGGGTGGAAAATTATTGGTTTGAGCTGAAAGAGGGGACATTAGGGTGAGATCTTGAGGAGAAACGTTCTCCTGGGAGGGTCAGGGAGGTCCAAGAAGTGGTGGCTGCTCCATCCCTGTGAAGAGCAGGTTGGATGGAGCTTGGAGCTCCCGAGCCGGTGGAAGGAGCTTGGAACTGGATGGGCTTGGAGATCCCGTCCCACCCAAACGGTTCAATGGTTGCTGCACCCAAGAAGTGACTTGATTTCAAATTTAATCAGGTCTTCTAAGTCCTCTTTCCTCAGCAAGACAGACCCGTGGATTCAGCCACTTGCAGAGAAGACCCAGAGGCAGGAG
>WAAB01006072.1:0-89123 GCA_013389865.1 Piaya cayana
TATCCTTCCTTAAGAGCTTAAACATTTGAAGAATCAGGGAAATATCCTGAATCAGTGTACTTATTTAAAAAAAAAATAAAATTCTGCCTATGAGTAAAAAAACTGTCTGTTCAAGCCTCAAAATCATGACAGCATATAAAATTTTCAGGTGTTCCTAATTAATACTCCATCTCCTCTTCAGAAAGAGACAGAACTTGCTGCTTTAAAAAAAAGGAGGAGGGTGGGGTGAAAAAAAACCAAACCAAAACAAGAACTACTTTACTTTTACACTTTCTGGTAAGTCCTGGATGTGCTATCATAAGTGTGCTTTTGTGGTACCTATAAAACTTGAGCCATGCTCCGGAATGAGCACACCTAAAGGGAATCTATCAAAAGTTACTTCCACACTGTGGAACACTTCTTTCAAACAACATTGCTGCAACACTCACCTTTAACTGCCAGTCAAAATCCTGCAGCTGAGCAGAAGAAATTGCATTTACGCTTTCAACTAGAGCTTTCCTGATTTCTTCCTTTCTGCCTTTTAGACATTCTGTGATTGCTTCTTGACAGTTTGAATTTAACTCATTTATCTGCTGCGCAGCCTACAAAAATAAAAAAACACACCTGTGATTGGTTAAAGTATGAACTACTACCTGTGATAGCTGTGATCTTCTCAAGCTTCTTCCCACATAGCTGTTATACTAGACTCTATAGTCTCAGCTTTCCTCTGCCCTCAGTGGCTGTTCTGTGTTTGATATCAGCATCAGTACTTACTACAGCAACACATAAAAAAAAATTATTTTCTTGTAATTTAAATTAAGAGATGAGAGAATGGAGTCTTTACTGCCCTTCTTATATAAATCAAAACAACAACAAAAATCACACACACAAACAACACAGGTGTAGCTCTGAAAGTTTCTGAAAGTCAGAGTAGAGACAAAACCAAACTAGTTTAGCTGTAGCAGACATACTGATGTCCCAACTTTCCTACGGCTGTATCTTTCTTTGATCTAGCTACTAGCAGGTAGTCAATACACAAACGATGGGCAAAAGATAAGAGTTAAGACTTCTGATAACAGAAAAAGTTTTTGCAGTTTTCACGTATTGGAACGCCCTGAATTATAGTCCCTGTCCCACATGGTCCTCCATTCTTCTAGATATTTTTTTAATTTACAAAGTCAATATTTTAAAACACTTCAATGCAGTAGTAATGAATAAAGACGAACAAGAGTGCAAATTATTTTTATTGCTAGTGAACACTAATGACAGGTTGTGTATTCTAAGGAAAACCAGTTTACTTTGGTGGTACTTCAGATATCAATTTAAAAGAAGAAAATGTACTTTAATAAGTAAATGTTATCCAGTTCTATTTAAAAAAAGTCCAATTTCTCTTTTTCCTTTAAAAGTCTTCACAGTTTATCTCTAAATGCTGCTAATCTTCTACCTATTTTAGTCTGCTACTATTCAAATGCTACACTATGAGATTACTTTTTTACTAAACCTACAAGACTAATAACTCCAGTATGATCTCTCAAAGCCAAAGCCCAATCAATAATCAGCCCTTACCTCTTCATCAGATATGTTTTTGCCAACCACAGTTTTGAAATATGTCCTTGTTTCTTCTAAAACTTCCATCCACTCCGACAAGTTCCAAATACTGCTGTAATCCTGGTAGCGAGGGTACGTACGACCACATATGCCATCAACTATTTTATGAAGGAACTGAAACAATGTAATATATAACTTAAGAACATTTTCCTATTAGAGTTAACCTACACTAGACAAGACTTATCAAGCAATTCAGTTGTCGGCCTTCCCTTCACTGGGTGCTACTCTAAAGGTGACTCAGCTACCTCCCTGGGCAGCCTGTTCCAGTACCCAATGACCCTATGAAAAATTTCTTCCTGATGTCCAGCCTGAACCTCCCCTGGAGGAGCTTGAGGCCATTTCCTCTCGTCTTGTCCCCTGTCCCTAGGGAGAAGAGGCCAGCACTCTCCTTTCCACAACCTTTCAGGTAGTTATAAAGAGCAATAAGGTCTCCCCTCAGCCTCCTCCAGGCTAAACAAACTCAGCTCTCTCAGCCGTTCCTCATAAGGCCTGTCGTCCCCGACAGGGTCGCTGCCTCAACTACGGGAGCGGAGCGCCCCCCACCCCACCCCGTTTCGCTTCACAGCGGCAGCGGCCCGGAGGCCCCGATCGCGGCGGAAAGCGGGCGGAGCGCACCTCGAGGTCCCGGCCCGACGGCAGCTTCTCCAGCAGCCGCAGCATCTCTTGCCCTTCCGCGACTCCGCCGGGCACGTGACCGCCCGGCGGGGCTGCGCATGCGCGCGGGTAGGCGCCCCTCCTACCCCCTCCCTCCCCGACTCGAGATAAGTTGTTCGCGTCCCGGCGAGTCCGGGTAGTGAAGTGGTAGTTGTGCGTGATTTTCAGCCGGACCGCGAATGAAGTTGATACCCTGCCCCCCCCCCGCAATACTTTACAAGCTTTTATATGCCGTAACGCTTCAGCTATTTTTACGTTCTGCCCATTTCACAGCTTTGCTTTTTCACTGCTAACGTGCTAACCTTACAAGTAGCGGCAGGCAAGGAAGTTCGAGGCTTACGACACACACTCCATCTCTGATTTAAATTAAATTGAGGGATTTTGGAGAAATACTGACTAGATAAGTCCATGCGGTGTTTACCATGAGAAACTCAACTTTTTCCTGCTTTCAGAGTGGGAGTTCAATGCTAACCAGAGTATGGAGGAGGGTTACGGAAGAGGTTTCAACATTGGCGATGGCTTTTCTGTGCCTTGAGTGCCTTGGGATTTGAATGGTAACGTGAAAAAGCAAAAATGCTCCAAACATTTGCATGAGAAAACCACCATTAATTCACAGAATCATAGAATCACTAGGTTGGAAAGGACACACTGGATCATCGAGTCAAACCATTCCTATCAATCACTACAATTCAAGTCCCAGCAAGACATAAAACTGCACAGAAACTGAAATACCTGTAGGCAGAGTGAAGTCCACTGAAATCACTAGGCTGATTCACAGGCAAATTTTTATGCATACATAAGTGTAATACTGCACTGTAAGAATATGAAAGCAGCTACAAGTCTGTACTGGTGCATATAAGATCTGTGGAAAATCCCAAGCTGATTAAGTCAATTTGCAGCGTGGTTTTTCCAAGGATAGGTATGTGACCTTGCAGGAATAATGTGGCGTGGGGGAGTTTTGGAGAAGAAACAGATGGAGAGGAATCAATTTCACGTTTTGCTGAGTGTAAACTTTCTCTTCTAATTGATTAGACTAGGTTTTCAGGCTTCTGGAAAATGTATTTCATTTTATTATGGAGAAATTACTTGATGCTGCTGTTAAATTCAGGAATAGCTGGAAATTCAAATTAAAGTTATTTTATACAATTTTCAATAATCATTTTATTTATTCCTCGAGACTTTTAGGTAACTGAAAAGCTGCTTTTCACCGTACAATGCTGCACACTGCAAAACAGAACAGCAGGGGGAGCTTCTGCTCCAAACGAAACAGACCCACACACAAAAGTGAAAAAATAGGAGATCCAGACTTGGAGAGAAATAAGTTAGGAGAGTAAGAAGAAAGGTTATGAGTGTCCCGCTCAGTTGCAAGGGATCAAACAACTAACAAATGCAAGAGAGCAGATATGTAATACATGAAAGACAAGAATACATAAAAGAGGCCAGGGGACCACTATTCTCTTTGACACGATCCTGGGGAACACTTTCAAAGCAACTTATTTTTTGAAGGTCTGAAGAATAAAGAGTTTCACTTTTCATAGATGTGTAGGTTGATATTTTCGATTCAACCTACACTGCCATACAGAACATTCTTTATCAGCTGTTGGCTCTTCACAATCTCTAATCGTACTATCTCCTGAATAAGAAATCAATTTCTTTTATTTTACTTATAAAATTTAAGCACATAAAATCATAAGAATTTTTGGTTCTCTTCCTTCTCCCTTGCCCTATTACATAAATACACTACTTGTGTATTCAGCCTGTGAGACATGAAGGGTACATGGTGCATAATGGATACAGTCTAAGTACGTAGCTCTGTACTTGTCTCTGTCTTCTCTAGATTTTTCCAGTACAGAGAAGTAACTAGAGAGACTTTCTTAAATTATGTTGATTTCATTTCTTACTCTGAAATCTCATAATAATGAGCTGGTTTCTGTAGCAGTTCTGTGCTTCCAACAGATTGCACTGAAGATGTAGCTGTGAGGGACATTCTCATGGTTCAACATCACCTCAGAGATGCACAATTTATGTACTGAACTCAGTACCAGATGAGAACTTATGAGAGAGAGCATTCAAAACAGCTCTGCTGTACTGCAAGATTTTCAAAGGGCAACTGCTATTGCTGGGCCCTCACAGCATATTTTGAAGTACCACATGGAAAAATCTTGTTCATGTTATTCTAAATTGAGTAAGTTCTTATTGTAGGGTTTTTTAATATCTTTACTGCACACATCCCAACACCTGCCTGCCTGAGGTAGTGAAAGGACCAGGACCTGGTATCACACCCACTATTTGGTAGGACAGAGGCAGGGGAATGGTTTACACTGGAAAAGTGACCTACTTTATAGGCCAAGGAGATTGTAATTGGCTTAAGCCATATACCCATTAACAGCACAACACAAACTGGAGTCAGTAACCAGGGTTGTATGCTCATGAGTCATAGTGGTCACCATCTTCTGTCCACAGGTGGGCAGGCATAGACTTATTCTGGGACCAGGACGGCTTTCCTTTCCTCTCTTGTCCCCTCTTTGCACAAAATTTGTTGACAGGAGAGGGAGGAGTCTTTGTCTCCCAATCAATGGGAATCTCTATGAACACTCTAAATCTCCTTTCCTGCAATTCAGGAACATTATTTCTTATCCTGTGTTCAGGGAACATGCAGAAGAGCTTATTTTCATCTGATTTATTGCTACTATTTTATTAGGAAAAATCTATTGTTACCATTTCTATTTTTCCACATCCCTCTCTTCATGCTTAAGAGTTCTAGGTGACCTGAATATGAGGTATATGTCAGGACTGGAACTTTACTCACCATGGGCAGATCTAATAATTGTTATGGCTAGCATGCAAAAAGACAACAACAACAGAAAGTTAATAATCACTTTTAGCACAGATACAATAAAACTATAAGCTCAACATTCTTCTTCTTTTCTAATCCTAAGATTTTAATATTAATAATGAATGGTAATAGTGTGCTGGTGCTTTTCAAAATTATCATAAAAGATAAAACACTGTGCTCTAATTTAGGTAGATTATGATGACTCAGCCCTATTACTAAGCAACAATTAGTAGACACTGGAATATGCTGCATGGCAAGTTGCACCAACACATCATAATAGCAGCATGGAAAAATATTCCTAAAATAATAAACACACTAATAGGAACATCTCCCCTCATCCATACAAGAAATTAATGGGTTGTATTTATTCTACGACTCTGAGTTGAGAGCTACCATGATAGCTACTATAGATTTTACTTCTATTACATAATGTTTTAAGGTAATGAAAACAGTTGTTGGTCAAATAGTTACACTGGCAGAACTCTGTTTCTGCTGACTGAAATTGCTTTAGCCAAGGGCATAGAAAGAGAAGGTAGTTTTAATAAACTAATCAAAAGAACTATTGGTTGATACAGCTATGTCCATGTTAAGAGTACTTGTGCCAGTACAGCCCAGTAGTGCTTTTTTACCACTATATCCTTTCAAGGGTAAATACAGCAAACTTGCTTCCAAGGCAAATGTCCTTGAGATTTACAAGTCTCTGTCGGTCTTCTCAGTCTGTGTCCAGTTTGACGGTACATCATGTTAGCCAGAATGCCTGGACTTCTTTGTGTTCTCTAAATAATAAATAAGGGACAACCATGGGAATTAACAATTTTAATAGACTTAACTGAAGATGTTCCTAGACTTAGAATCATAGAATCACAGAATCACCAGGTTGGAAGAGACCCAGCGGATCATCAAGTCCAACCATTCCTATCAAACACTAAACGATGCCCCTCAGTACCTCATCCACCTGTCCTTTAAACCCCAGCTCTCTCAGCCGTTCCTCATAAGGCCTGTTCTCCAGACTCTTCACCAGCTTTGTCGCTCTTCTCTGGACTCACTCCAGAGCTTCAACATCCTTCTTGTGATGATGGGCCCAGAACTGAACACAGTATTCAAGAAGCGGTCTCACCTGTGCAGAGTACAGAGGGAGAATAACCTTCCTGGACTTCTATGAAACAACAGATTCTTTCTATCCATGCCTGTACCCAAACTCAGGAAAGTGGAGCCAGTTAACATACTTTACATACATATATTTCCTTGAAGGACATTTTTTATTTTCTGAGATAGACTGTGTGACTACCATGCTTAGCACTGAACTAGGATAAAGAAAAAATCAAACTCTGCCACTATATTATTTCCTACCCATTTCATTTTCTTGCATCTGAGTTTTCCCACCTGCAGGATTAAGACAGTAATATCTGATTGTTCCTGGAAGTGGTGTAGGATTGCATTACATTTGTGGCTTTACACCATCATGTTTATCAACTTTAAATAATGTCTGATAAGAACCAGCAGTTCTTCTGTATTTTGGGAGAAGTATGACCGTGGCAGCAAGCCAAGTGTATGCCCAGAATGATAGAAATCCTTTTTTCCTAGGAAACACATGGCAGTATGATATCAAACAGAGTGAATATAGCGCTCATGAGGACTACAAAGAATTACATTGCAGAGGGGAAGGTGGCCATAAATAAATGATTTGGAAGTGACATCTTCTTGCAAATCTAACTAAACATTAATGTGTTAATTTGAAAAGTAGGTTTTTGGGAAGTAGTTGTAAGAGTCCTGGATTCTTTATAGTTACCAACTTTTCAAACTTTGCTAACTATCACACTGTCGCTGCAATTGTGAAACCTCCATGACCCATGACCTCCATAACTTCTGGGTCAGATTTTCCTCTGAATCATGTTACTGCCGTTCTCCTTTTTCTTAATCATAAGAATGTCTCAAATTGACAAAAGCACAAAGGGAAGAGAAGCACTCTGCATGTTTCTTTGCAATGGCAAACAATTTTTTAATGGCTTAGTCATTGATGAGTAAGAGTCGTGCCTATAAAACCATTGTATTTCAGCTTGCCTATGTATAATCTGTTTCTAGGTACAAAAAAAATTGTTCTAATTTACCTAAAAGCATTACCAGCCAAATGAAAAAGTCTGAAAACCCTGGCTGAAAAGTCTGGCTCATGGACAAGGACAAGACTTTTATAAGGTAGGGAAATACATGCATTTATAAATAGGGTTTGCTACAGTGAAGTAATGAAACTTGTTATGCCGGTGTCAACAGCTCTAATTAGCATTTTGCTCACACCAGATTTACAATATTTTAATGTTATTTCATCAGTACAGATATTCTTAATTTTCATTGGATTATCTGAGATGACATTTGCTTTTATTTAAAGTTACTCTGGAGCAAATTCTGGACAAGAGCTCTCCAGATAGTTTTTCTTTGCACTGTGAAGACATGGTCTGTTTGTTTTTTCACGAAGTACTGTAAGGAATGTAGTAAGACATTTTCATTTTACAATTTGGAGAATATTTCAGGAGAAATCCCAAAGGACTTAAAATATAAAATTTACAATTATGTTGTTGTTCTTAGTTATCCTTTAAAATGTCGCCTACATATAGAAGGAAATTAAGGAGAAAATATAAATTGTTCATTCAAAGACAGGCTATGTTTTTTCCATATGTTAGTTGCAATGCTTTATATGAGATAAAATACTACCAAAGCACAGTTGTTCTAACATTGTCACATATAGTACAAGTTGAAAGTAGACTCTAGGATTCCTTCTAAGTTTTAACTTGATCTACAAATACCTGTGAAAGCATAAATCATTCTTGTCTTTACCATGCCCATGGCTTTTCATCAGTTAATCTTGGATCTGTGATGTCCTGGTGATCAGAAATATGCATGCAGTAATATTTCTTCCAAGCTAGCTAAAGCTGTACTTGTGCTTTGTCTTGGTCTTGATCTATACTTTATCTTGATCTTGATCTATACTTCATCTTGGTTTACATTGGTCCTAGAGGTGCAAGGATCAGGTATAAAGTCTGATCAAAGTTGCATCTTCAGAAATGTTAAAATACATGTGAAACACAAAAATTAGTTTTCATCAGTGTGGTGTCTGGTGGACACTTTTGACCTGATATTAGGTTTCCTAAAATTAAATTAAGCATCTTATGAAAAGAACAGCCCTGGATTTTCAGGAAAATACGTGAAAGAATTAAAAGTCCAAGTAGCATCTCCAGATGCATCTGCTGTAGTATTTTCATTTGTTCAAGAAATGGATATAGTGGTTGTAACTTAAGTAAGTGTTAAAATAGTGAAAAATGTTGTTGAGCAAGTTGGAGTCACCTGTTCAGCAGTAATTATGAGTTAGAAAAAGTGTAAAAAAAAAAGGTGAATAGAAAAAATGCTTGAGAAAAATTATAACCCAGACAATAACTTTCTACAAGCAAAGAGAGAGAAAAAAGCAACTCTTATTAAATAGTTCATTTGATATCATTGACCCAGCTCATTTTATTTGCCAATAGAGTGGTTTGATTAAAAGAACATACAGAATTAAGGTTATTTTATGGACCATATAAAACCAACAAGTCAAATAGCTTGCTTATATAGATGATGAAAAGGCAGGCACACAAGTACTTATCATAAGCGCATATCAAAAGCGTTTTGATGCACACTAAGATTGTAGCAGTGTAAACAAGCTAATAACAAGTTTACAGCTGTAGATAAGGCTGAAGATTAGCCATGGGAAAATTGCCACACCACAATAAACAGGAAAAGGGGAAAGAGAGCTATTTATCCAAATGCATCAAAGCTGTCTCTGCAAAATTCAGCTTAGCTAGTACTACTTCACAACCACACACACTTTCTCATCAGCCTCTAATGCAGCTCCATTATCCCCTTTCTTTAGAGTTATCGCTTTGTGTCTTCTTATTCAATAGGCTTCTGTTAGTTCAGCAGGGTAGTGAACTTGGATTTTTAGAAGCTGAAGTCTCACTACAGATTACCAATTCAGCTTCCCTATTGTAGAAAGTACTAATGTTAAGATAAGAGATACATTCCTGCTGCATTAAGAGCTGCAGTAAGATGACGTCTCATTTAAGAATATTTTCTGTTTCTTCTGGTAATTCAGAGCCCCTTAAAAGTGAAAGACTTCCAGCCTCATTAAATTCTAGTTGACAGTTACCTTATGCAGAACAGGCAACAGAATGAAAATCCCTAGAGCAGTAATATCCATAAACTTAGTGGCTTCCAGGATGGAAGTTCCTAACATATGTGATGGCCAAACCACATTGAGTGGTCTATCAGTAAATGTCACATCAATAATAATAACTGTTAAAAACTGCCCTCCAGAACTGGGATATAACATAAGCTTCCTAATTCCTGGCATTCTGCAGTTGGCTAAACATAATGGTATAAACCACAGGCAAACCATGAAGACTGCATAAGCGAAGACTACATCCAGTTACTGCCTTAAAACTTGTCTGCACAAGCTACATCATGGCAATTTATCCAACATTAACTAAAACCTGAATGGATTTGTTAAGCTGCAATACACCTTTGTCTGGACACTTTTATTCAGAATTTAGTTAGCCTTCATTTGGTTTACTATAATTCATTCATATCTGGTTTACTTTAGTGAAACAAAGGTAGATGATTAACCAAAGAATAAAAATAATTATTTAAACAATTTAAATAGTAGTCACTGCTAGTATAAAAGCAAATGGATATGAGATTGAGTTTAGAACCTAGCAGGTAATTCTTAATCCTCACAGCAATCGTACTCTGCAACAATTCTCTAATATAATAATATAAGCAAAACATCTTACTACTTTTAAGATAAATCTCAGTCAATTTATGAACCAGATCACATGGCATACTTGCAATAACAAGGGAATAGATTCAATGACCCAGAAGGTGCCTTTGAGGAAAGTTCCCATGAAAATATTTACATACTTACTCTACCTCTCTAAACATTCGCAAAATGTACATAATATACACAGAATATATCTTACACTGTAAAAAACATAAACTCAAATGTTAGAGCTTTCAAACTGAGCATATAGTCTCAGAATCACCAGCAAACACCTTCATGCTGTGGTGTTTATTCTCTCTTGTTTCAATTTTTTATTGCTAATGCAGAAATAATACTTTCTGGTCTCACAGGGAGCTGTGAAAGAAAATTCATGAGTATTTATAAAACGCTAACACCAGTGACTAACACAATCTCCTTACGAGGAAATCAATAAACTGTACAGATTTAGACAGTGTACAGTAAGTAAAGGTTATAGCCACACACAGAATAGAACAGATAAACAGCTGTCTTGTTCAGTGTACATCCATCATTCTGTAAGCTGAGTCAGACTGGGATCTGTCAGGAAAAATATCTGAGTATCTTGTAGTAAGAGACTACCTGAGTGCATACACACAACAGACAGCTTTCATTCCTACCAGCAAAATATTGGGTTATCACATATAACATTGGTTAGGACTCTAAATACATAATTTAGCCAATGATCTTGTAAACAATAATTCAATGTAATTTAAAATTTAAGTTTTTTGTTAAATCTCTGCTACTGTTAAATTATTTGGGTTTGCTGCAGAGCTGAGGAGGAAAAAGATGATCAAATTAATGAATGATAATCAAGTCCTTTTCTGACCATAAATTATGATTAATATGCAACCACATCTTCAAAGATATTTAAAGCAGAGTGTATATCATAGTATGTCACTATTTATAGTGTAAATACACACCAGATCTCTCAGGTACATCCACTGACTTGATATGAATGCGCCTTGTACTTGCTAAGCTGGTCCAGGAGCATCCATGCTGGTATAATGATAACCATCTATGCCTACGAACCCAAATCCCCATTGGCACTGCTCTTCATGTGGGTTTAGCACTGGAATATCTGGAGAAATATTCTCAGGTTCTTAGCATTTCATTAATTTGAGGTGCTCTGGGAAACACTTGATGGCATGCTATGACAAATTTCCCTCTTCCTTTCAGGTGTTCATGGGAAAGTTTTCAGTCTGTCAGCATGTTTAGTTGACAGATTCCCATGATGTCAGTTCTTCTCTTTCATGTGCCCCAACCAGTGCTGATATAAACACAGTTGAATGAGCTGTCCTGCTAGTACTTGCAGAGTTATTGCAACCATGAACAGGTAGAGGGTTTGAGGAACACAGATGACTAAAGATTCCAGCTGTGCTGGAGTGATCAATGGCTCTCACGTGCCCATAGTTTTTGCTTTTGGTGTGGTGGTTCAGGAGTTAATATGAAAGATACCTGTAGACCTCAGGGGAAGAAAAGGGATGTATCATCATGGATGACAACCACTGCTATTACCTTCACACAGAAAAGCTGTCAGTGAGATTTCTCAGTCAAGCACTATGTCTGGTGATTGCCTTCTTTATAGTTATTCTTCCTTAGGATACTTGGGAGAAGACAGTTTACTTACACTTCAAACATGCTGGATGGTTTATTTTGCATGCTTGGGATCAAGATCATTTGTACTACCAGATAGTAAACAAGAGGATAAAAGTAAAAGTATGTATGTTTAACAGCCAAGTCAGGCACCAGTAAAGCCTCGCACCCACCCAGCCAGATCCATCTCTCTGAACAACTCATATGCCCTGCTTCAGCACACCTAAATAAACTGCACAGAATGCTGCATTAAGGCAGCTATGTTCCTTCTGACAGCCAAACTATCTCCTTTATAGTCTGGTGAAATATTTTTTGCAGCACACTGATGTGCAGGCCTAATTGAGGCAACTGTTATTCCTGGGCAAACAAGTGAAACAAAATGATGGCTTTTGTAGCTGTAAGCTTACAGAATGGACTGACATGCATGAAAAACCTGAATGAGGAAAGTGGGAGTCTGCACATGAATTATGTGCAGCTCCAATGTGATTACAGAAGAGGTGGCTATTTTATGTTCTTTTCTTTCTCCAATAGCTATGCTAACATGACAGTTCCAACAAATCAATGTGTTAACCTATTAAACAACATCAAAGTAATTATTAAAGGTCTGCTACCACCTTGTGTCTTGCAGCAGTTCAATTTGCTCTCCTCAGAGTTGCAATCTCTTTCCTACAGCACTTAAGCCAGCTAAGGTGGTGGAACCTGCAAGGAAGAAACCCATATCTATTCCTGCCCAGAAGAATAAACTTGCATAATTTAGAAGCAGCAGTTATGGACTTCCTTCACATAGATGTATTTTTATTCCATCTGACACACAAATGTGTTTTGGAATCCCTGCTAACCATATGGGTTCTTTGAAGAGCAGACCATCAGCTGCTGGTCACTGAAACATAATCAAAGTATTTTCGTGCTTGCGGTCATGGGTGGGGCATGCTAAAATGCAGCACAACAGAGGAAAACACCACGCACATGGGAAGGGGAGCACAACCAACTACCACTGCTCAGCACAGCCTTCCTGGCTCACCATTAGGAATTCATTGTTGGTACCAGACAAGTACAGGTAACTCCAATCCATGTCAACAGGGATTAAGGGGTATGCAAATAACTTTTTCTGTCTGGTTTTTTTTTGGTGTTTTTTTTTTGCCTTCTTTTTCAGGAAAAGATCATCCTGGAGTAGGAATCTTCACACTTGTGTAAAAGGCCATGTGCCCTGGAAGGCATTAAAATGGACAGTGTGCGGCTTCAAAAGGGCTACTGATAAAACAACTCACCGAGATTCCTGATGGCAGTGATTTGTTTAAGGTAATTGGAGCAGTTTCTCAATAGCCACAGGCTTGCTTCCTAGAAAACAAGAGAGAGTTCTTGCTAATCTTAATTAACCCAGTGGCTAGAAAACTTGCTGTTTAGACAGGCCAAGCTGCCTTCAGTGCCAGACAGTCCTTGCAAAAGATTAAGAACATCAGTTTCCTTGACAAGCTGTCAAAGATGTCAGGTTCTGTCACAGTGACAAGGCCTCCACCTTCTTCAGCCACAAGGGGGGAAAAAAGCCCCTTTAAACTATAACTGTCCTTTGGATGGGCAAGCACTGCCGTCAACAGGTGTTATAAGCTGTTGATGGGATGTCATCCAGAGGGACCTGGATAAACTGAAGTGGGCCTGTGCAAACCTCATGAGGTTCAACAAGGCCAAGTGCAAGGTCCTACAGCTGGGTCAGGGCAATCCCTGGTTTCAATACCCATCAGGGGATGATATGATTGAGAGCAGCCCTGCAGAGAAGGACTTGGGGGTGCTGGTTGACAAGAAGCTCAACATGAGCCAGCAATGTGCACTTGCAGCCCAGAATACCAACCATATCCTGGGCTGCATCAAAAGAATCACGTCCAGAAGGTTGAGGGAGGTGATTCTGCCCCTCTCTTCCTCTCTTGTGAGACCTCATCTGGTGTATTGTGTTCAGTTCTGGAATCCTCAGCATAAGGATATGGAGCTGTTGGAACGGGTCCAGAGGAGGGCTACAAGGATGATCAGAGAGGGCCGGATCACCTTCCATAGGAGGACAGGCTGAGAGAGTTCGGGGGGTTCAGCCTGGAGAAGGCTCCAAGGAGGCCCTACAGTGACCTTCCAGTACCTGAAAGGGCTCACAAGAAAGCTGGGGACTATTTACAAAGGCTTGTGGTGCTAGGACTAGGGACAATGGGTATGAACTGGAGAGGGGAAGATTTAGGCAAGACATAAGGAGGAATTTCTTCACAATGAGTGGTGAGGCACTGGCACAGGTTGCCCAGGGAAGCTGTGGTTCCCCATCCCTGGAGGCGTTCAAGGCCAGGTTGGATGGGGCCTTGGGCAGCTTGAGTGGGAGGTGACCCTGCCCATGGCTGGGGGGGTGGAACTAGATGATCTTTAAGTTCCCTTCCAACTCTAAGTATTCTATGATTCTATAGCTCTGTTCGTTTTTCGCTTTGAACACTCCGCTCCTAGGCACGACAGCAAGAAAACCTGCGGGCAGCTGCTCAGGCTGGGGCGCTCCGGAGGGGTCGCTCGTAACCTCCCCGCTCCGGAGGCGCCCGCCTCGCGGGGGCGGGACCAGAGCGGGAGAGAGACGAGAAGAGGGCGCCGAGGGGCCGGTGAGGGCAGAGCCTAGCGCGGCTAGGGCCGCCGGTAAGAACCGGGGGTAGCCATGATGGGGGCTAGTGGGAGCACGGGCAGCGATGAGAGGGCTGGTGGGGCCACGAGACAAAAATCCGGAGAGGAAGGTGCCGGCCCTCGGGTGTCGCCTTCGGGGCGCCCCTAGCTCGAGGGCAGCGAGAGGCGCTCGGTCCCCGGCCAGGGAAGGCGAGGTGCTCGCAGCTGACCTGCCCCTTCGCCCTCGGGAGTCTGGGATGGGGAGGCAGGAACCTTCGTGGAGGCGTTGGGAAGGCGGCGGGGCCTGGCCGGGGCCGGTCGGGGCGGTGGGAGGAGGCGGAGATGCTTTTTTTGTGTGTCCCCGGGACGGTACTGCCTGTCTTAATCCTGTGGGCTGAGCTGCCCTAGAAGCAGACCAGAAAGAAAGGGAATTAAGACTTAGATTCCAGAAACAAAAGCCTTTGTTTGAATAGTTCCGGGCGGTGATTGCGGGAAAGGGTGTTAACTTCTAGGTGCTTCGCGGTGAGGAACGATGCTTAGGTCCCTAAAAGTCAGGGAAATCCCTGAAGCCTCAGGAAAACCGAGAGGGGTGTGTAGTGCACGCAGTTGGGCACAAAAATAATTCCTGGACTTAGTAGTGGGAAAATGTTCGAAGGGATGGAAGATAAAAAATACCTGGAAGAAAATTGTTGTTCTGTCAGAATCACAGAATCACCAGGTTGGAAGAGACCCACCGGATCATCGAGTCCAACCATTCCTATCAGACAACTAAATCATGTCCCTCAGTGTCTCGTCCACCCATCCCTTAAACACCTCCAGGGAAGGGGACTCAACCACCTCCCTGGACAGCCTGTTCCAGTGCCCAATGACTCTTTATGTTAAAATATTTTTCCTAGTGTCCAGCCTGAACCTCCTCTGCTGGAGCTTAAGGCCATTCCCTCTCCTTCTGTCCCCTGTCACTTGGGAGAAGAGGCCAGCTCCCTCCTCTCCACAACCTCCTTTCAGGTAGTTGTAGAGAGCAATGAGGTCTCCTCTCAGCCTCCTCTTCTCCAGGCTAAACAACCCCAGCTCTCTCAGCTGCTCCTTGTAAGGCCTGTTCTCCAGCCCCTTCATCAGCTTTGTTGCTCGTGCAGCTACTGAAGAAAAATGCACCTTTAATATCAAAACTATGAATATTTTAATATCGAAATAGTAGTCTAGGGTATTCATGTCCAAGCACGGACTTTAGCACTGAGAAACCTGTTATTTAAAACATATTTATCTTCATATCTTTACAAAGAGATAACAGAATTGTCCCTGTTATTATGCCTGCTTTCATAAGTGGTGTATTGTAGCAGAAAGGCATTAAATGGTTCCCCCAAGATCAGAGTGGAATATAGTTCCCTTGAGTCCTTTGCATACCCCAAAAGCTGATCCAAAGCCATGATTTTAAACTGAGTCTTTGCAGTTAGTCTGTGGGCATTTACTATTGAGAGGATGAAAAACTAGGACTGTCAAACAAGGATCATGTTCTTTTGTTAATTGCCACTACTGTGGATGATCCAGATTTCAATAGCAGTAGGCACAGTTGAGATATATATGTATAGATTTTTTTTTTCCTAACGAAAGCAGGACTGAGGGCCCTACGCAAATACTGAAATGGGCTCTAATCTGGTATTTGTCCCACTTCTCTGTGTCAACATGAGTACATAAACTGCCTCAGGAGATCCAGTAATGTCTTTGAGATAGTGAAAGGTCTTGCAGGTCAGTGAGTTGAACCAGGTTCAGTAAGTACCAGATTGATTATGTAGGAGTGGATAAAACCTGGAGCAGGAGGTTGGAGAAGCAACAGCAAGTCCTTTCAGTGTTAGCTTTTTAATCAGTTTATCTACACACAGCACTGTTTCTTTAGTGACTTAAATGGTTTAGAGATTGCTAGCATCAGAATTTGAGTACTCCTAACCCCCTGCATTTCTTTCCTAGGTTTTAATATCTTTTTGGCTTAATTCTTAATAATCAAAGTTTTAAAAGATTCGTATTTGTATTTAAGCCATGAATTGCCTTAAGACACTTCTGCCTTTCATGCCTGAAATGCCTTCTCACAAGGCATAGTTTTGTAGAGTTACAGAAACTCTAGTGGCTAAAATGGATTCACAGGTTATTCCTGTCAAAATATCCCCAAGCAGTAGCCAGACTTTATTGCTCCATGACAGATATCTGACTGTGTTCCTGAGGTTATGGAGGAGACAGTTCTGTCAAAAATTCACTAGTGTTGGAAAATTACGTTCACTGCTGTCTTGAATTCTGTTGGAACGGTGCTGTAGCTGATGACCACCTGTGTCATACTTAATTTTGGTTTCTTTAATGACTTTTAAAAGCCCTGACTTATCTATGTGAAGCCCAAAGCCGTCAATATATGCTGGTGCCCTATTTAAAATGGATATAAATACTGACATAATTTTTGCTCTCGCATTAATAAAGTGAAAATAAATGTATATCTTCTAAGTGTAGGGATGATAGACAATTCCTGTGTTGGACAGCTAATAGTTGAAATCAGTGTCACAAAATATTAAGTGAAATCTAATTTTAGACCTGAATGTAATTAATAGTACTGGATGAGAAGTAAAAAAGAGAATGAGTGTGGAGGTGAGTAAGAAAGGCAAGGGCAGAAGTGGCAGTACTAAAATAAATGGAAGTGCCACAAAGGATTTCATGAGGCTGAAACAAAAACTAGTGTGTTTTTGTTTCAGACAGAGACTGAAAGTACACGGACTCAAACTGTCTAATTTGAGTCTGACCCTCACAACTGCCTTTCTGAAAGGAACACACGCTAAAAATCTTAAAATATCAAGAAGAAAACCCAGTGTGTAGCTTATGTTCTAAAACAACACTGTCATTTGCAGGTGGACTGCATGTGAGGAAGATGCTGTACTGGTAGAAGGAGCTATGCTTATTACACAGCATTTGTTGCTGAAGCTAGAACACCAATGCACTGGATCAGCACAACAACGTTGATAATTAAAGTGCTGTCAGCATTACCAGCCCTTTGAAATATGCAGGTGTCTCACATCTGTTTTAGCTGTTGCTTCAGCTTCTTAAAAATCAGCAGGCTGAATGTAAATTGTTCATATTTAAGGTATGCTTTTGCTAAGCATGATTGGGGTATGGTTAAGGTAGATTTAATCTCCTTGGCTGAAAACCAGTGAAGCTGCACTGCTACAGGCCTTGACTTGAGCCATCTAAGTCTGCACAGTACTTGACCGACCATCATGGAAATCTGTGCTTTTGTGGCTTAACTGCTGTTAGTTATTTAAATATTAAGTAGCCTAGGTTATGCACGCACACGTAGTGTCCCCATTTCTGGCTTTCGCTGTTGGCAGAGAAGTCTGCTTAAAACCAGAAGGTCTTCAATGAAATCAAATCAAGTATATTAATATAAATTGAGCTTTGGAGGATTTTTTGTATTTGGGGTTGTGCTCTTTTTGTAACCATATGTATAACTTTCTTTCCCAGATCCATGGAAGAAGCCATGAGTCTTAAACCTGAAAGTCTGGTTGCCTTTGATTGCCTTGGGAGTTTTGGGAACTCTTGAAGAGCTGATAATGTAAGTATCTTAGAAAACCAGAAGAACAGGACTAGTCAGGACCTAACCTAGGATTTTGGGAACTCAAGTACTGTTTCTTGCTATAACAGGTATTTCCAGTATAGATTTTAATGAGTAACCCAGCCCTTGTCTACTCAACAGAGTTTTAGCCCTTAAAAGACATCAGCATAGTCAAAACCCGACAATGCTGCCAGTATGGATCCATTGTCTTTAAAACTCTTTACTGTAACTTAGGGAGTGTGTACTGACTACAAAGAAATTGCATCCTTTTATATCATATGAATACTGGCATAAATTTTCTAACATGGCCCACACCTTAGTCTTACTGTGGAATTAATGTGAATTTTGCACATATTAAACCATCTGCCATGACTAAATGCTGCGTGATCATGAAATAAAAATATACTTGTGAGAAAAGATAGCCATAAAAAAGTAAAGCTTCACCTGAAAGATTTTGGCTTACGGTTTTGAGTGACCAGTGTGGCACATGTATTTAGCATATTAGGTTGTCTGCAAATTTCACACGGCTTGCAAAGACATTACAAATTTGTGGACTTGTAAGTTACAGAGAAAACAGCAAACCTTTGGAGAAAAGAAGTGTTTGTTCTTCAGAGTGTAAATTAGTTTTTAGCCTTCTGTGTTGTCTAATAGTTTGAGTTTTTAAAGGTGGTTTGGAGCTGTTTGTAGTGTTTAGCCTGTTCAGTTCTGCCAGTGTGCTCCAGTTACAATGTAGGAGCACAAGTGCTAGTGAGCCTGTGCAGTAATGCTTGCTAAGAGGTTAAATGGGAATTTATGTGATCCACTCTTCCATAGATTCATGTAGCATGACTTCCATCTGAGTTTGCTTTTTTTGTCTTCCTTGATCACCCTAGAACTTCAGACCTGCAGAACATCCTCGATTATTCCAGTATAGAGCTAAGAAAAGGGGTGTTTCTGGAGAGATAGATTGTCTGAATTATTTCTGGCTTAGGTACTGTAGACTTTTTTCACGTAAAATAATGCAGTTTTGACTGAATTTCTGTTTGCCAAGAATCAATTACTTCCTACTGGAAACAGGCCTAGATGACACAGAAGACCTACTGTGTCCAAAGACTGTTGAACAGGAACAGAGTAGAAACATGCACCATACACATGCACATGCCAGAAGTCTGAGGAGCATTCTTGTGAAATATGTCATTTACCGAGTATATTTAACAAAGAATTTTCTGAAAGAATGAGGGCTATTTGGAGATCACAGCAAAAGAGAAGGATGTTGTCAGAAGGCAGGAAGTGGTAAAGAGAAGCCACAGTAAATGGTAGTGACACAACATAATAGCAAGGTGTAGTTCCAGAAAAGTGTAAACGTTGGCTAAATTATCTACAGATCTCTTTTGTGGGCAGTCTTGAGAAAGAAACTAATACAGAAGAGGTCAGTGACTGGCGTGTGATTTGCCAAAGGCTACCAAGTAATATAACTGGAACTGAGGAATTTTTAGTCTCAGCTCTGTCTCCCTGCAAGGAACCTATATCCTGGAATAACAAGGCTTGCACACAGATATGAAGGTGGTACTTCACAGAATTTGAAGCTGACAGAATTTACAATAGATAATGGAAGGAAAGTGATGGGAAAAGAAAACAACTTCTGGATGTGAAATATACCTAAAAGAGAATGCTAACACCTTATAATGAAAGGCTCTGCTTCCAGGGTATGCCACATCTAAAAAAGGGTTTTTTCTCAGCATTACCACTAGTAGACAGTGATGAAAGACTTTTTTTATTATGACATANCGCTTCACATGACACAACATAATAGCAAGGTGCAGTTCCAGAAAAGTGTAAACGTTGGCTAAATTATCTACAGATCTCTTTTGTGGGCAGTCTTGAGAAAGAAACTAATACAGAAGAGGTCAGTGACTGGCGTGTGATTTGCCAAAGGCTACCAAGTAATATAACTGGAACTGAGGAATTTTTAGTCTCAGCTCTGTCTCCCTGCAAGGAACCTATATCCTGGAATAACAAGGCTTGCACACAGATATGAAGGTGGTACTTCACAGAATTTGAAGCTGACAGAATTTACAATAGATAATGGAAGGAAAGTGATGGGAAAAGAAAACAACTTCTGGATGTGAAATATACCTAAAAGAGAATGCTAACACCTTATAATGAAAGGCTCTGCTTCCAGGGTATGCCACATCTAAAAAAGGGTTTTTTCTCAGCATTACCACTAGTAGACAGTGATGAAAGACTTTTTTTATTATGACATAGGGTAGTCAGGCATGGGTAGTGTATGGTGTTCATCTGTCTGGTAGAAATGATACTGCTGTGCCTTGCTTTCACAAAGATTTGACAGCCAGCATGTAAATTATATCTAGTCCTTCCAGTTTTCTGTGTCTCAAAGTGCCTTATAAGAAGAACCAGAGTTCATGAGGGAACTGAGGTAGAGAGAAGGCAAATATGACCCATGTCAGATAATTCCCTTTTGCATTTCATCATGATCATGGGACATTAACTTGCTCAAAAAACGTGGGGTTTTTTGATGTGTAAGACATATCTGAATTATCTCTGATTCGGGTATTGCCAATTAGCAAGATCAAGTAGTATTCACATGAGTAAACAGCATGAAAATGAGAACAGTCTTGCTTGTGTGGCACTATCCTCAAATTTAGAATATGATGATTTAGGCTTCCTGTTTTCAATTACCTGAACATTATACTTGTTTTCTTTTTTTAAATGTAAACTTTTTTTTAAAATAAACATTTAAAAATACTGTTTCAGAGTATCTTGTGGGTCTTTTGCCAGCTTTTAAAGAAATATCTGCTGGTTTATAGTACTGTTTTGAATTCACATTATCTGGAGAACTCCAGAATTTATTATGAAAAATTACATTAGAAGAAAACCAAATAATATTTTAAGAAAAGGGATTTATTAGAAAAAAAATGTTTTAAATGGCTTTTGTGTGATCTTTGACAACTTCATCCTTTAGAATATCTAACACGAATTGACCAGTCTCAGTTTGGCCTCCTGGTTAGTCAAAAAAAGGTCTTCGTTTGTGTGTGCAAATAGTAGCATGTTCAAATCCCATCTGAATCGGAGGCCATTGAGACTGAGTATGAGATTCAGATACTTTTTTCCAAGATGCTGTTTAATTGTCTGATTCATTCTTTGATTGTAGGGAAATCACTTATTGTCTGTCATGCAGTGTTAGCAGTGTGCTGCAGTTGCAGTAGTTTTGTATTAAGTTGGTTCTTGTCCATTCAGTCCTCTTGAGAGTTTTCTTAAAAGTTGTTATAATAAAATGCCGGGGGTGCTGGCAGAAATATGCAGTGCACACAGTGGAATCTGAGGTTTCCTGTTCCTTTTTAAGTTCTTTTTTTAGAAGAAGAATGAGGAAGGGTGGGGCAGAGGCTTTGGAGCTGTGTCAAGAGTCAAGGATGCGCATGTGGTGAGGGGTTACTGCCCTTCACCAACACTGTATCATGCAGTTCAAACCTTTGGCTCCAGATCTAGTGGTGAGGAATTCTGTCTTAACATGCTGTCACGTTAAAAAGTGCAGTAGTCTCCATGCCCACTCCCCTTTTTTTTGATGATAGTCACTGGGCATCAAATGCTGCAAATGGTAATAACTTGCAAAAAGTAAAAAGAGTTAGAATTTAGGAGGTTTTGAAATTTGTCACTTTTTTCCTCTTTTGTTTTTCCGAGTTCTTAACTCTCCCCATCTTTATTTGCATGTTACTGATAATGTAGTTCTTAAACTTTTAAAAGTTAATTTAGCTATATAGGTTATTTTGCCTGTCTAATTTTCACTGAGTGAATGGGATCTGCTATTTAAAGCCTGTGTGTTCTCACTAGAAAAGTAAAGAGTTTCTTTACTTTAGCTGCTGATTTTGGTCACAGAAGTCACCAATATTAGATGTTTGTTTAGTAACACTAATTTCTCTACAAATCTAACCTGTTCTCAAATAACTGGCTCATATGGTATCTTGAAAAATGTTGTGGTGTTTACTTACTTAAGTTTTCTACAAGGATATGGCACATTGTAACAGTATGTAGAGGTATTTGGATTACTACATTTTGGCAAAGAATTATCATTTCAAGTGGAAGTTTGATTAATTGACATATCCTGTATGAGTCATGCTAAAGATGGAAGCTTGAAAAAGGCTGATATGATTACTTCATTGTCCTGTTAAATGTAAAACTCTCCTTGATAATCCAGCACATTATAATGAAATGGTTGCTTTAATTAACAAAGACCCCTCATAGTAAAGATCTGCTTGTGAAATTACTGCTTTGTCTCAGTGGGAACAGATAAGCAGGAGTGTTGTTTCCTCAAAATGGCCAGTCATTAAGGATGCATACTGAAATCTAGAAGTCTGGGGTTTTTTAAACAGCTGAACTGCCAAAATTTGTGATTGCAAAAGAAGAAAGTACCTCTTTTCAGACAATCAGCTTTTTAAATCCTTAAGTTTTCGGTTCTTTGCTTCAGTCTTGACTCGTGTAGGTGGGTCAGTCTTCCTTCATTTGGTTTTCAGGAGCTCTAGGTGTACTGAAGAGCTCTGTATAACCAAGTATGGACTCCACTAGCAGCACATCTTGCAATCTCTAAACATTTTTTAAAACCTAGCTACCTTCCAAGCTTTAGACTTGTTCTCAGAGTCAGTGCAAATTAATTGAAATTTCACATGTGTATGGCTCAATATTCATGTATCTGACTGTATGTATAGTAGCCATATGTTAGCAGTAGTTCGTTGTTGTAAATTAGCTCCTTCTAGATGTCAGAGTTTCCATCTGTGCAGGAAGGGCTGACCATGACTAAAATGGGACAGTAGCCTTTGTGCAGAGGGCAGTCCCTGTGGGGACTCTTGCCCAGGCAGCAGCATTAGGGGGAAGAAAAATATGAAGATACCACATTGTGTGAAATTAAGAGGATGCCGTATACTTCAGAAAATCTTCACAACTTCCTTCTTGTTTCTCTGAGAAGTCCCAGACATACCTACCTTCCTGTGAAGCAGTTGATTGCCTTTGCTCTTTTGACTGTTACTGCAACCACAAGCTTTAGTGCTGGGAGAAAGAGGAAGTCTTTTTTTTTTTTTTTCCTCAGACTCTAGTCCCTTACATTGTTTGGGGAAGGACTGCAGAAGAGCCTTGGGAGAGAACAGAAGTTCACATGAGAACTGCTAGGGAGTGCTGAGAAGAGGTGCTAGATAGTAGTTTGGTTTTCTCTCCTTGTTCCTCTTCTCCGTTCATGGACATTATGGTTTCTGAAGAGACAAATCAGTTTCATGTATGTGATAACAGTCTTCCAAGACAGTAAGATTGTAACAGTCAGTAACTATCCACATCTAATGATGATAGGACAAAAATGGATGATCTTGATTTGATGAGAGGAAGAGACCAGTTAGACATTAGGGGAAAGCTTTCTAGCCAAAGGGTAGTGATGCAGCAGAGCGATCTTTTCAGGAAGTTTGCAGAGTCTTCACTTAAGAACCAAATGTAGATATATTATTAATATTACCTCATTGCTAGAGGACCTGCTGAGGACGCTGTGCCCATGTTTCAAGACTTCTGCAGTCATGACAGAAGAATGGAAAAAACGAGGAAGATATATGCGAGAAGATACTGTGTCAAATTGATAGTTTGGAAAATTACTTCTTACAGCAACATTTCAAAGGAATCTGAGCAGCACAGAGTGGCATTTGTCAGTGGCACAGAAAGAGACACAACGCAAACAGAAGACTAGATTGATTGAAGGTAAAAATGGGTATTAGTTTGATGACTGTAGGGTAATCTGTAGTGAAGTTATATCATTTAGAAAGACCTTGCAAGTTTCAGAGGCAACTTTTGTGTGAAAATTTAGGAGGATGATTTAGTGAAAAGTTTTGCTATAGTATATACAGCTAGTAAGATACCAGATGTAAGGAAAGTAATCTGCAGTGAGAAGTAGCTGTTCTGGTGATTCAGGGCTCATGCAAGTTACAGCTTTCAGCAAATGTAAGATAAGCCGTTCTGTGGGAAAAGTAATACAAGAAATGTAGCAACTATTAGTTTTATAAACTTGCTGTAAATTGTAAAAGAACCCCTCTTTTTAAAAACAGAAGTTTTGGGCTTCTATTAAAGCATTTGTATATAGAATCATAGAATATGATCCTCATCTCTTATAACCCCAACCTTGCAGTTTGCAGGTGGATGGTGATTGGGCATACCAGGTGCAGCAGGCTGCTGAGTTAGTGAGAGGGCACTGCTCCACTGGTCTATCTCCCTGTCACATTCCCTGATAGTTCTCAGTCTTTTTATCTCCTCCCTTAACTCCTCAACCATATGAAGAAGTTCCCCCACTCGAGCGCAGCTTTCACAAGTGGAGCCAGTAACAGTAGCAGAGGCATGAGCTGATTTGGGAGGGGGGCACTGCCTGCAGCTCAGGGTCTGGGTAGCTGTATGTACCCGCTATGGCTCGTGTGGGTGGCAGTATGCCTCCTGCCTGCTGTAGCACTCGGAGCAGCTTTAACCTTCTGCCGGGTAGCCACCATGGTCTTTGCTGTCTTCTGTCTGGTCTTTGGGTCCTCACTGCACTGTGCCTTCACGCCCTGCCCGCTCAACCTGCCCTGCACCTCTTTGCCACGCTCCTCTTTGCCATGCTCCCAGGGGGCCGTTTAAATCTCCCATGGGAACCGCCAGGGCCACCCCCTCCCGTCAGGCAATGCACAGGATTGGCTGTCTGTGTGGACTGCCAGGAGCCCCTCCCTGGCCTGGGATTTTCAGGGATTTCCCAGCTCAGGGGAAGTTCCCAGTGCCTCAAAATGTCTGCCCCCACCACAGAGCTCACAGTCCTGCTGCTAGGTGCCGGGTGTAAAAGTCCTTTTCTGACTGTGATGGGTGATTCGATAAAGTGGTTATCACCTATGCTTATGAACTTTGGCTTTCTTTAGGAGACAAATTCCTGGGTAGATTGCTAGAGGTCAGCTGATGTGAATAAAGGAGAAATATTGGCAGTTCATCATCCTCTGTCAGCTGACAAAAATTCTCAAAGCTGTTTCTAATTCAGTAGGAAGAGTTATTTTGTTCATGATAGCTACTTAGCAAAAAAAGACAACTTGCTGTGTTGCTGGGGGGGGTTAGGATTACAGTTAGGCTTAGGGTCTGAGGCTCCATGTCAAGAGTTGGCCACAGAGAGTTGATCTAGACTCCCACTTAGTGCCTTTCACTGGCAACTCCTCAGTTCGGGTCTAAGGCTGTACTTAGATGCTTGTTGCTGTATTGTTGACTTGTAAGTTTTGTAAATGTTAACCATCAGTAAAGATTGGACTGTCTGAGATAAGGATTCATTTCAAAATGCTTTCTCTGCAGAATTTGCAGCTTGTCTACCTTCTCACCATACTACAGCAAGCGAAACTGATGAGCAGGCTGCTTACATGAGGTGCTATTACAAAAATATTGTGCATTTTAAACAAAGTAATTAAACTCTGGGATCTTGAAAGGGCAGATGTAGTTGAGATGAATTCAGTCTTTGAAGCAGTTCCTGACTTCACATAAGCTACTAAATGTCTGGGTTATTTAAATTAAAATGTGTAGATTACTTCTTTCCTCGGTTTATTCAAAAGTTATTCTGTAACTGTGACATTTTAGTTGAAAAGCCTTTATGGAATTATTACTCAATTTATGTATTTTAACATGTTTCTAGGCAGAGGATGCTTCTTGGATTATAAAGTGTTTCAGGCACGATGGCAGTTCCCATCCGCTGGGCCAGGTACCGTTGGCAGCGACTGATATCTGCGGGTGGAGAAGATAGCAGCAGTTCACGTAACAAGTGCCATCAGTCATCAAAAACTATTGGCAAACATAGGATAGTGATACCCTGTTTGGGACACTTTAAGGAAGAGTATGAAAAAGTATCAAAACTGTACATGAACAACAAAATACAGACTACTAAATACACTTTATTGAATTTTTTACCACGGAATTTATTTGAACAATTTCACAGGTAATGAACTCCTTTTGATTGTGGTGATTCTTCTGAAATTAAGTCCTTTTATTTAAATGTATTTGTTACTATGTAGATGGGTATTCAAAAACAGTTCTTCCTCCTGACCTGCCTATTACTTCTGAAAAGATCTGTGTTATTTGGCCAAAGTCTCTTGAGTAACATCAGTGTTGGGCTAATACTTTTCTTCGTAGGCTATGTATTTCCACTCATTCTGTTGTTCAGATTGTTGAAATATTCCTTACTCCTAGAGCACTGCCACGCAGCAATCTGGTAGGATTTTCAGGTCACTTTCTGCAAATGTATTTCTACTCTTTCCTTGTACCTTTTTTTCTTTTTTTAATCCTCTGTCTGTGTGGAGAACTAGTGATTTGCAAAGTTAAGCAGGGAAGTTGTAGGAAGGCTCCCTTTGAAAAACATATCATCTCTCCCAGGAAGTGATAAAATTAAGTTTAAAAGACCTGGAAGTTTGAGATAGTGCAAGTTCACCAAAGCTGCACTAGAAGACACACGCCTGGAGCACAGGTTTGAAAATACAGGAGAATTCTTGGTTTCTGCATCTTCTGATCATGCATACTAAGCAACTGTGCAGCTAAGTAATCTGTTGACTGGAGAGTAAAAACAGTTGTGGATACTTAGTTCTTCACCTGGGGTGAAGAAAAGGAAAATTACTGCTAACCTTAATCATACCGTAGAATCATAGAATAACCAGGTTGGAAGAGACCCACCGGGTCATGAAGTCCAACCATTCCTATCAAACACTAAACCATGTCCCTTAGCACCTCATCCACCCATCCCTTAAACACCTCCAGGGAAGGGGAGTCAACCACCTCCCTGGGCAGCCTGTTCCAATGCCCAATGACCCTTTCTGTGAAAAAGTTCTTCCTAATGTCCAACCTAAACCTCCCCTGGGGGAGCTTGAGGACATTCCCTCTCGTTTTGTCCCCCGTCACTTGGGAGAAGAGGCCATCATCCTCCTCTCTACAACCTCCTTTCAGGGAGTTAGAGAGCAGTGAGGTCTCCTCTCAGCCTCCTCCAGGCTAAACAACCCCAGCTCTCTCAGCTGTTCCTCATAAGGCCTGTTCTCCATCCCCTTCACTGGCTTTGTTGCTCTTCTCTGGACTCTCTCCAGAGCCTCAGCATCCTTCTTGTCTTAATAGCATGGATTGGAGAATGAGGATGACTGTCTGTTAGCACAGCTAACTCGTATGTTTTCTCTTTGTTTCAGATTTGCCAATTTGTATTTCTTATTTCTAGTTCTCCTAAACTGGGTTCCTCTGGTGGAAGCCTTCCAAAAAGAGATTGCAATGCTACCTCTAATAGTGGTTTTGATAATTACTGCAGTGAAAGATGGTTTAGAAGATTACTCAAAGTACAAAATGGATAAACAGATAAACAACTTACTAACCAAAGTATATAGCAGGTAAGAAACAGCAGCCTTTCTGATGTATTATTATTATTGATTATGAGTATATGTGAAAAGAAGTTGGCCAGTCTTTTGGATTACTTCCTGGACTCTCATATAATCATAAAATAATTAAGTTGGAAGAGGTCTGTAGAGGTCATTGACTCCAACCACCTGCTGAAAGCGTGTCTAATTAGGTCAGGTTGCTCAGAGACTAGTCTCATGGAGTCTTGATCACCAGTTTTGCTAAACAGATATCAAATTAGTGCAAGATTTGCTGAAAAAAGTTGAGTCAAGAGTGTTCTTGCATGAGTTTATACTGTATTAACCAAGGTAGTTTGACTAGTAAAATGTTGTGTGTAACATCTGTTTATATTATTAAAGCTCATTAATGGTATCAGGATGTACTCATTTCCGCAAACAGAATGAGATAATTTTCTGTTTGAGTGCATCATGTGCTATGGTACAAATGTTAGCATCTGCTTCAGGATTGCAGTGTTACAGACTGTAGGTGCAGGTGGAGCATGCTAGTGGTGAGAGGTTTGCTGGCAGGCCGTTATGCACGGATAATAAAAAGACAGGAATGTAAACTGGTAATATTCTAAATTAACTAGCAAAAAAACTTCTTCTAGTGCATGCCAGTGT
Organism: Piaya cayana; assembly: GCA_013389865.1. Classification (NCBI taxonomy): domain Eukaryota; kingdom Metazoa; phylum Chordata; class Aves; order Cuculiformes; family Coccyzidae; genus Piaya; species Piaya cayana. The sequence goes on from WAAB01006072.1 coordinate 27,696, forward strand.
TGCCTACATCTTTGTTTTTCTTTTACGTGTATTATAAAAAGATATTCTGAGACTCATTCAAAGCCTCTAAAATGCAGGAAAATGGGTCCACTATACTTCCTTTATCTTTTCTTACATGCTGTCTGGTCATACAGGGAAACAAGTATTTTGAAAAATACTGCTTTTCCTGTGTTGTAGTTGCCATCACAAATAGCAGCTGTAGGAGAGCATTGTTTGGCAGTTAGACACATTAACAAATTCAGTAAGGACTAAGCAGTAACATACAGTAGTTGCTGTGATGGCAAACCACATTTAAAGCTTCGTCTTTTCATTAAAGACACACCATTCCCTATTGAAGGCAATACACTGAAAATTAACATTTCTAAAATCTTAAATGCACTAGGCGGTTATGCCAAACCATAAACTTTGTACTGTGGACATGACCTTAATCAGCCCATGCAGTAGGTTTGCAGTCTTGTACTACTAACTGTTACATGTGTTGTGATATTACTCAGAAAATTGACTCTCCAGCTTTCTGGCATTTGCCATATTCTATTGGCATTTTAAAAGCTAACTCATAATCATAAGGTCCTACACCTGGGTCAGGGCAATTAACCGTTTCATTACAGGATGAGGGGATTATGTGATTGAGAGCAACCCTGCAGAGAAGGATTTGGGAGTGCTGATTGATGAGAAGCAATGTGCCCTCACAGCCCAGAAGGCCAACTGTATCCTGGCCTGCATCAAAAGAAGCATGGCCAGCAGATCAGGGGAGGTGATTCTGTCCCTCTAATTCCTCTCTTGTGAGACCTCACCTGAAGTGTTGTGTCCGGTTCTGGAATGCTCAATTTAAGAAGGATATGGAGATGTTGGAACAAGTCCAGAGGAGGGCTACAAGGATGATCAGAGGGCTGGAGCACGTTCCATACAAGGACAGGCTAAGAGAGCTTGGGTTGTTCAGCCTGGATAAGAGAAGGCTCTGAGATCTCATAGTGACCTTCCAGTACCTGAAGGGGGTCTACAAGAAAGTTGGAGAGAGACATTTTATAAAGGCATGTAGTGATAGGACTAGAGGCAATGGTAGATCTAGACTAGGCATAAGGAGAAGTTTCTTCAGGATGAAGGTGGTGAGGCACTGGAAAAGTTTGCCCAGGAAGAATCTTCACCACAGCTGAGGAGGGAACAACATGTATACATGGAAAGCTGAAAACAGTTCAAAGTTATGTATGTCATGCATAGGTATTTCATATTAATAAAGAAGTTCAATTCAGTGCTTATGGGCCTGAGCTTTTAATAACTTTCCTGGGTGTTATCGAGTCTTGGTACCTTATGTCCAGAATTAATGGAAAAGATATTTTACAAGTCTGTAAATACAAGCATTTATATTCAGAGCATCAGTGAAGCGGTTGATGAATATTCTTTGCTTACTGCTAAATGTTAATTATTTTGAGAGACAGACTGCTTTGAAAGACCCTAACAGAAGGGTAAAAGATTTGTTGCTCTTGGTTGCATAATTGAAGAAAAAGCGGTAACCCAGAAATACATCCTGAAAACACTGTTTGCTTTCTTGGAAAAATGAAAATATAGGAAGCATGAATTTTAAATAGAGCTAAATTTTAAATAGAATTTTAAATAGAACTGAATTTTAAGTAGAGCTAAAATAGTTTTGGGAGAGTGCCTGCAATGTAATTCCCAGAAAAATAGTCTTGGACCCAAGAGCTGGTTCTTTGTGATTATGTTCACCTGAGCTAATAGACTATCTCATCACAGTTTTGGATTTTTTTGTTACTTGAAAGCATAAATAAACTATTAGAATAATTTTCTGATTGTGGTGTGTTTCTCTGAGCTTTCAGTTTATGCATTTCTAGCATAAAAGCTGTTGAAGTGTCTGGAGCACAAGTCATATAACAAGCAGCTGAGGGAGCTGGGATTGTTTAGCCTGGAAAAGAGGAGGCAGAGAGGAGCCCCGCACTGCTCTTTGCTGCTACCCCAAAGGAGGTTGTAGTGATGTGGATGCTGGTCTCTTCAACCAAGTAACAAGTGATAGGACAAGAAGAAATGACCGCAAGTTGCACCAGAGGAGTTTATGTTGGGTATTAAAAAAATTTCTTTATTGAGAGAGTGGTGAAGCATTTGATCAGGCTGCCCAGGGAAGTGATGGAGTCACCCCGCCAGAATTGTTCAGAAAACATGTAGATGTAGTGCTTCAGGACATGGTTTAGTAGGAATGTTGGTACTGTGGTGATGGTTAGACTTGATCTTAGAGGTCTGTTCCCACCTTAACAATTCTATAATTCTGAAAAAATAATGGTTTCATGTGTGTTTCAGGAAAGAGAAGAAATACATAGATGAATGCTGGAAAAACATCAATGTTGGGGACTTCATTCGGCTTTCACGTAATGAAATAATTCCTGCTGACATGGTGCTGTTATATTCTAGTGACCTGGATGGGATCTGTTACATTGAAACAGCAAGCCTTGATGGAGAAACCAATCTAAAGCAGAGGCAGGTGGTGAGAGGATATTCAGAGCAGGTGATGATTTTGCATTTCTAGTGGTGTGAGAAAGTTGACATGATATTCAACTAAAAAAACCCAAACAGCCCAGCCCACTAGATTGCCTAGTCCTTGATAGCACAGCAGTCCCCATCTGTAAACAAAGTAACATGCATAACAAAATAATATGTGAATTTATGACGTTTTTAAGTTTCATCACATTTTGTCTGAGTTCTCTGGGTTTTTTTCCTATGCCTTTAGGTCTCTGAAATAGATCCAGAAAAGTTTTTCAGTAGAATAGAGTGTGAAAGTCCTAACAATGACCTCAATTGCTTCCGAGGCTTCATGTAAGTAAGCTTGGTGTCTCTTTATTGTCATTTGCTTTAATGATCTTGCTATTTTTCAGAGGGCTTGTAATGTTTTCTTTAAGAAAAAATGACAATATAGTGTGGAAGTCAGCTTGCACCACTACATTTCTAAGTGAAGTGCAAATAATAAAGCTCCAGAAGGACTTTCTGGGTAGTAGATCATGAATTGGGAAAGCCCAGTGCTGCTTTTTATATTGAATATTTTGAACATCTTAAGTTCAGACTGTTTTGCAATTGTATATTTGTACTTGAAATACCTGTTTCAAGGGTGTTTCAATAGGATGACTTAATAATCAGTTTTGGAGAGTTAAAATGTCTGTATTCCCTGTGGGTACTGACATATTAGAAACATGAAAAGAAAATTAAATATACATAAATCTTAGTCCTTGAGGAAAAACCTTCAGGTACAGTGGGCCTACCTGCACTGACAGTATTCCTCCACAGAAGTAACGATGCTTCACGGTATTCTTAAAATAGAATTTTATATTCCGTTCAGATTTTTTTTTGATGTTAGCTATCCAGGTGCAAGCCACAGGCTTTCAGACTTCCAGTGTTTGTCTTGAGCTCTTTTAAACAGTGTTGCCGTCTTCTCATAGGCCAGCTAGCAAACACAAGGCTTCTAAATACAAGAAAATTTCAATACAGTGCCTGGATTTTCAAAGGTGGTCATGCATGTTACCCCATTCTTTTGAAAGGATCAGTCAGAAATGTCAGAATGGCAGTCAGTGACTAGCAACTTCTTTGGGAAATGTGCTCCCTGACTAGTAATTGCTGGCATCCTACAGCTGAAATAATGTGCTTTTTTTTAGTGAGCGTTCAAATGAGGATCGAGTGGGCCTCAGCAAGGAAAACTTACTTCTCCGAGGATGCACAGTAAGAAACACAGAAGCTGTTGTAGGCATAGTGGTCTATGCAGGTTAGTGAACCACACTGGCTTTTGCAAATTGCCTTCCAAACAATGTAAGGGTTTCATGCCCTGAGAAACTGCCTCATACAAAGAGGAATTAGGAGAGTAAAAGCTCGAATGCAGCAGAAAGCAACTGTAGCTGGAAACATTAAGAATGCATATTTGGATTAAGTTCATTTCAGATTTAACAATTTAAAGAACTGACACATCTTGATTATTTGTGGGAGGCCAGCTCTGTTCCATGTGAAAAGGTCCTTCTCCTCAACTGTGAGTTGCAGTGGTAAACCCAGATTTTGAAATGGGTGTGGAGATACGTGGCTTGCTTGGGGTTTATTTCTGGTCAAAACCTGAAGCTAGTGCTGTTCTTCAGTGTTCTCTGTCAAAGGGCAGAGGTTTTTAAACTAATCAATATAATATATCCAGCCATACTGTTGAAATGCAGATGCAGGATTTTGTAGAAAATACTAAAAATACAGAAAACACCAAGAATAAGATTGTTTTAATTGTAAGGAATATTATTGACAGTATAGAAGTCAATGTGTATGTGACAGATTTTAGCTTGCTTGTGCAGTTTTCTTTAGGACCGATTTCATCTGTAGCAGGAACAGTTAGTTTGCTCATATTTATGATCACTGTTCAAATATTAATTAACAGAAGTGTCCATTTACCCAGAGCTTTAGAAATACAAAGTAGTTGTGGTTCTGATACCTGTGGTTACAGAATATCAACCTGTGCTGTGGTTACAGGTCATGAAACCAAAGCCATGCTGAATAACAGTGGCCCTCATTACAAGCGCAGTAAATTGGAAAGAAGAGTGAACACTGATATTCTTTGGTGTGTTCTGCTTCTAATTTTAATGTGTTTAACTGGTGCAATAGGTAAGTGAGAATATGCATGCTCCTACTATTTTCCTCTCTTAGTCTACAATGCTTAGTGTCTTGTTTGGGGGATGATTCATTTTAACAGCCCATCTCAGAAACTGCCTTTATCCACCTGTGATTCCCTAGCAGTTGAGGATGCTGTCAGATTTTAGTTCATGTTGTAATGTTAAATCTGGAGCATGGTCAAGAAATATGTTTGTAGTGCAAGTTCTTAGGTCTGGAAACTGTTTCTCCAATTCAGTTCTCTGTTCTCACAAACTACTCTGTGGAACTTTTACTTTCTTTTAAGATTTTTCAGGTAAAGTGAGATGCACATGCAGCATTGTGGTGTGACTGTATTTGCAAGGACTTGGTGTTTTAGGGACTGATTGAAGAGTGAGTTAGAGTAAATCTAAACAGTATTAAGTTTTATGACAAATCAAATATATATATTTTTAAACATTTAAAAAAATTTCTTCAGACTACATTTAATAAAGATGGCATGATGTTAAACTAAAGCCTGGAGAAGCAAGCGGAACACAATTGCTAGAGTTTTTTTCGGGGAGAAAAAGAAAGTGTTTATCAGGTGTAGTTAGTATTCCTTTAGTTTTGAGATATGCTGTATAAATTTGCTGTTGATAGAAATGCATGTAAAGTATTTATTCATGTGCACATTGATACTTACTTTTAATGGGGTTCCTGTTGAGGAAAAACTCGAGAAAAAATAGTACTTTAAAACTTAGAGAGAGCTGCAGAGAACAGGGTTGAGCACAATGATGCTGAAATGTATATAAAACTGACTCACTTTATCTTGTTTTTGTTTTCAAGGGCATGGAATTTGGTTAAGTAGATATTCAGAAATACCTTTTTTTAACATCCTTGAGCCAGATGGGAAATCGATTTCTCCAGCATTAGCAGGGTTCAATATGTTCTGGACAATGATCATTTTATTACAGGTAACTTTGGTCTGCTTTGAACATGGGTCATATTCTGATCTCATTTATATCCTTGAAGTAGCTCTTTGGCTTCAGTAGAGCTACTTCATGTTTGATACTGTCCAAAGAGTTTGGTTTTATTTAATCCACGTTTTTTATTTCGGTAGGTGTTGATCCCAATTTCTCTCTATGTTTCAATTGAAATTGTCAAATTGGGACAAATTTTTTTAATACAGAATGACATTGATTTTTACCATGAGAAAACAGACTCAACAATACAGTGTCGAGCACTAAATATTGCTGAAGACCTTGGCCAGATTCAGTATATCTTTTCTGACAAGACTGGAACTCTCACTGAAAATAGGATGGTTTTTCGGAGATGCAGCATTGCGGGACAGGAGTATTGCCATGAGGAAAATGGTAAGATACTAAACCTGTGTTGACAGTGGATTATTTTTCTTTTCCAAGACAAGCTAAGAATTTTGATAAGGAGTCTAGCGGACTTTGTGAGGTTTGTGTGGCAATACAAAGTAACAGAAGATATGAATTAAGACTGATCTTACTAGTAGCTGTGCATCTTTCCCCATTATATGGATCCTTTCATATACCATGTGTTGAAAGACTTGAAGGCTGTATGTGAGGTGCTGCTTTGCAGCTACTTAACTTCCAAAATATTTGGTACCAGAAAGAAAATATTCTTTACTCACTCTCAAGTAATCACACCTACTGTGTTTTGCTTCTCTCCTTGACATTTTCGAAGTCCAGAATATTTGGACTCTAGTCTCTCCTCTCTTTTTTTCTTCAACTACAGCGCCAATGCTTATCTACCATTTTAGGGTTCAGACATCCTGTTGAGTGCCATAGCAGTGTACCATGTTTATGTAGAATATCTTAAGGCTTCAGTTCAACAGTATCTGGTACAGTAACCCAGATAAAATACATACTGAAGTCAGAGCTTTAACAGTAATGTTAAAATACATGTCAAACAGATACATGTGTTAAGGATACAAAGATAAGTACCTCCATTGAAAGTAATGACTTGTATTCTTACTTGTATATTACACACGTGTTTATTGTTAGCTAAAAAGTCAACAAGCAGTGTTACTGGATAGTTAACTGCCTTATGGTCTAACATGTGTAGCGTGTTTCAATATATGTTTCTTGAGAGCCTACTTGAAGCCCTCTGGGAGCCAGGAGAAGATACAACACAAGATACAAGTGAAAGTTGGACAGTGTGATATGAAGTCTTTCATTTAATTACCTATTTTATTAATTAGATAAAACCCCAAAGTTTTTATTACTGTTACTGCATACAAGCTGCAGACATTTGCTTTTTCACTGGTGGATAATTCAAGTATTCCTTGTGGGATCAAAAGTGAGATGCTGGTAAGTGGATGTGTGAACCACCACTGTGTATTGAACCCTTTTTCTGTTTGTGCTGTGCATAGAAGTGCTCACAACTGTGAGCATAAGGCACACCCTGCTGGTCACTGCAATGAATCAGTTTAGCCCTTTGTGTTGCAGGAGCAGATGGCTGCAAACCATTTTTACAGTAATTTCAGCACATATTTTTAAAATTTTATAGGGCAGGTGGCCAGGTGCTTATTTGACTTTGCAAAATTATACTGAAAGGGGTGACAACAGCAAAGAGGGAAGAAGTACTTCTAAGTTTTAAACTTACTGAATGAACAACTTGGATAAAGAGGAGAGTATATTTTTCATAGCATTTCCTAAAGAAAGGGAAGGTATTCCAGAAGAGATAAACCAAAGAGTAGTGTGAATGATGTAGCTGTGGCTGGCTGGGATCTTATTGTGCCAGAGAAAGTGTCTACCACATAATTCTGCTAGTAGTTCATTTAGAGTTATGTTCCAACTATATATATCTTCCAGTTCTGTTAATTATATTCAGAATTATTTCCTGCTATGCCCTGTCTTTTACCTGAAGGGTAAGCATGTGCTTCTTCCTAACAAATATCAAAATTATGTAAGCCCTGAAAATGAGTTTGAAAAACCTTGGAGATCCTGTGTTTTAGTCCTGTTTACGTATGTTCAGTTGCATGGAGCTGCTATTTGCAAGGCTTCTGCTACACATAGTAAGAGTTGCAGTACAAGACAGTGTATCTTTAGTGCAAAGATATTAGGCATGTCAATATGGAGTTTTCCATTAGATACTCAGAAAATGTGTATGTGTGTTTGAGCTGTTGTCCAAAACAGAAATGATTAAAAAACACCTTTTCAATGAGTTCTGGCTAGAAACTGTACTTGTCAAAACACTGCCATACAATCCTGATCCACTGTACAATAATTAGGGTAGAAAAGTATTTGGAGGTGATCTGGTCCCATTTCCCTGGCCTAAGGCAGAGTAGTTGGTATCATTCTTTATGAATATTTTTCTTGTCTTCAGGACCTCCAGTGATAACCAATTCACTGGTTTCTCAGGCATTGCGTTCTGCTATGTTACAAAGTTTTGCTGATACCTAGTCTGAGTCTGTTTTGCCATAATATAGGACCATGGTGCCTTCTCTCACCCACAGTGTGCGTAGAAACAGGCTATGTCCTTTCTCTGTACAGTTGCTCTTCATGTACTTGAAGACTTCTGTTTCGCTCCTGTGAACATGACCTTCTGGAAGCTGTGTAACTCCAGGTTATTTTACTGTTTCTATGCGACTCATGTTGTCTAGAACCCTGATCATTCTTGCTTCCGCTTATTGAATTCACTCCAGTGGATTGTGGCTCTTGGAGGTGCAGTATCCCAAACAGGAAGTCAAGTGTTATGGTTTGGTATGGGTTTTATTTTTCAGAAATGGTGGATTATTCTTAAGTGTGTACTACATTCCTTACTTTAAAATTTTGTTTCCTGAACCTCCAGGCAGTGTTTTAGACAAGTGTTTTTTTGCTCATGGAACAATATTTTTTTTTTTCCTTTTCCATAGCAAAGAGGTTGGAATCCTATCAAGAGATGGATTCAAAGGATGAGGATTCAGCTGACTGTCAGAGTGGTTCTTCAACTCATATGTCAGAATGGCAGGGACACAACTGCAGAACTGCGGATGAGCCTTTGAACAGAAAGTCTTTGGATCAGTTGTCTGGTAGTTACCCTGTGTTAGGAAGGGAAGATGGAACAGGTGACGTTCCCCGCTCAGGACATGTGGCATTCAGCAGCCCACTTGTAAGTAAAAGCTGTTGGGTTTGGTGCTAAATTTCTGAAGTAACTCATTAAGGAATAACTTATTACACCCATTTGATCAAAGCGCTTGTCTTTTAAGAAATCCTTTCTCTGTTCCATCAAAACCAAAGCCTCCCATGGTTGCTTGGACTGCATCCTGTGTGCGGCTGACATTGCAGATATTCAGTGACTCACGAGTGTGTTTGCTTTGATTCTTGCTTCTGTGAGTCCATAACCACTCCAGCTAAAATAACCAGCCTTATCTTGGTAACAGTTTGGGGCTTTTTTTTTTTGTTTTAAGAGGTTCCTAGCATTTCATTTTATTTGTAATAGGAAATAGCTAGATGACAATTATTTGTTGGCGAGTATAGAATCACCAGGTTGGAAAAGATCCATCAGATCAAGTCCAACCATTCCTATCAAATATTCGTCCACCCATCCCTTAAACACCTCCAGGGTGTACAAGAGGTAAAACTGCTTCTGTACCTGAAGGTGTCTAAATAGCACACTTAGTTCACAGACACTTCAACAGAGATTAAGGCTCTACTGCTTACCTGTCTGGGCATGAAGTTTGCTATTTTCAATGGGCTAGCACAAGGCAGTGAAGGTACTAGTGTGTTCCTCTATTTCCTAGTATAGCCAGCTCAGCATCTGACAGGAAGGAAGTTGTATGAGCTTCTACACTTCATCTGTAATTGATTTAACTTCTAGAGACTGAGATTAGTCTTGTATCCTAATGGATGGCTTTATTCCCTCATTAGGAAACAGATGTCATACCGGACACAGAACTGTTGGAGAAATTCAGTCAAATTTCTTCTCATTTCTATCAACAATCAGAAGAAGATAGAAGCGAGTTAGCTTTGGAGACAGTGTACATCATTGAATTCTTTCTTGCCCTGTTGGTCTGTAATACTGTTGTAGTTTCAGGCCCCAATAAGCCACATCAGAAGGTAAGAAGGCCTTAGTTTTGTATGTTTAGCCATATTCATAAATAAATGAGCTCCTTTTGGTTTGATTACAAAAGGAAAAAAAACCCAATAAATTGACCTTTAAAAAATTATACTTTTCTCCCCTATCGATTTGTCCTGTTAGAAAGAAGGGGATTGCTGCAAACCCACAGAGGTCAATGAGTTGCTGTGTAATATAATGCTGGTGATGTTTTTCTGATGCAGGATAATTTGACTTCAGTGTTTTGGTTTTATGTAGATACTGTACATAGCTTTTACAAGACTCATTTTTGAGATTAAATTGCACTCGTGTTTTCTTCTATATTTTTCTTTTTTTTTTTCAGATATTTGTATAGTTTCCTTTGAGAGTATACTAACACCCAGGTTACCTTTACAAATAAGGTATTGTTGCCTGAAAGATAAAAGTAACCTGAGAAGAATCCTAGAATAATGGAACTGAGAATGCTCTTACCTGTACCCTGTCTTTACAAATAGTTTCAGCAAAAGTATGGAAGACCAGGTTTCGTTTGTGTATTAATCTGCAGAAAAAATGTTTTGCAGTATGACATAAAGTGGTCTAACCTCAAAAGTATACTGCATTTGCTAGATTTTCCTCATTTAATGATCTGGAGTGTGTTTAACTCTTCCTCAGACCACTTTTCGTTTTCAGAGCTCATAGTCTAACAGCTTTGTAAAGATACTACCATCTCTTTCAAATCTTGATTTTTGTGTTTGGATTTTCATAACTCCATCCCATTTTGACTGTGTTGCAGGATTATTCCCAAGTTGAGCTTGGATTTCCTTTCCCCCATCCTCTGTTGATTTCTTTGTTTACTTTCTTTTTTGAAAAAAAATGTTATTGACATATACAGGACTTGATGTCCATTTAGGCAGTGAATCTCCAGTCATGGCTGGAGACATTCCCAAAAGGTACCTTGTGTAGTATAAAGTATAAATAAGCCTGGTATTTTAGTATGCTTCCAGGCATACCATAAAGCACAGTAGGCAGCGTGCAGGTCTGCATGTGGATGGAAGTAGCTGTGTTCATAGTTATTAATCAGCCATTCCTTAAAAATGGTATAGAAAAACATATCAGTGAGATTCTCTTTTTTTTCTGAGAGTAATATTTCTGGATAACTCACTAGCAGGGGAGAAGATGTCTAACTCACTAGTAGGTAGGTTGGGAGGAGCAGTGTGGCATAAGGTTTCTCAAGTCAGGTTTAGGAAATGACATGAAAGTGCTCAAGGCAGTGGAAGTTTTGGTGTTGCCTTGTCTCTTTCTATGATGCTGAGTGGAGACACACCACAACTTGCTTGCAGTTGCAGTAGAACTGAAGCCAGAGTTTGTCCTTACTTCATGCCTTTCAGTGGCAAAGGAGAACTCATCGTCAGCTATTGACCAGTAATGAGTAATGAATGTCAGCCTTACGTGCCTTGTTCTTTGTTTATAAGCTATTAACTGCCTAACTGTTCTGAGTAACAGTAAGCCAATTATTTTGTAATATCGATGACAGGGAAACTGTCTTTTGTTTTAAATTTGGACATTAAAAAGTATTGATATGGTACTTTATTTTTAATAATACTTTTTGCTAGTTATGGTGAAGGGTGTTGAGTAGGACTATTCTTCAGAAGTATCTTGCTCATTCAAAGCAAGAAGTAATGTGTTTAGATCCATTTGCCACAACTTTTAAAAGTTACACCATCGTGCTCACTGATTAATTACTGAAATAGTTCTAAAGAGAAGTATTACAGGGAGTCATGAAGCATGCTTGGAATGCATACGGTTTTCAGATCTGAAGTATTTTTATAATTCTTTAGGTTTGAATACTGAAGCTCTTAGAGAAGCTGTTTAGTGTACTTATATTGTTATATTTTTAATACAAGCAATCACACTCAGTAAATTTAAAAATACTGCTTTCATTAAGAAGCATACGTATTTTGAAGCTACCTTAATGCTTCCTTAGTGTAATGAAATATGAAGAATTTAACATAAGTGCTTCCTCTAACTATTCTTTTCCAGATGCGACTTTCTTCGCTGGGTAGGATGCCTATTAAATCACTCGACGAAATCAGGCAGATGTTCCAGAGGTTGTCAGTCAGGAGACTAAGTTCCTCCCCACTTCCAAGTGTAAAAGATTCATCGCCTGAAAGCCCCAATAGTTTTGTGAGCAAACTGTCTGTTTTCAGAATTAAACTGGTTTCACCTGCTTTGGATGGAGCTGCTCAAAGGGCTGCTGAGCCTCACAATTCTGACAGCCCAGAAAATTCCCAAGTGGTTCAAGAACTAGATATGGTGAATACAGCTTCTGGCTGTGAACACAACACTGCTGTGTCATCTGTTGAATTGTCTGCCTTACCTAAACTGTGTTATGAAGCTGAGAGTCCAGATGAAGCAGCCCTGGTTCATGCTGCTAAGGGTTATAAGTGTATTTTACAGTCTAGGACTCCAGATCAAGTAACTGTGAACTTTGCAGGCCTCGGATCTTTAACATTTCAGCTTTTGCATATCCTGCCTTTCGATTCATTGCGGAAAAGAATGTCAGTGGTGGTTCGGCATCCAGTCTCCAACAAAGTGGTGGTGTACACAAAAGGTGCAGACTCAGTCATAATGGATTTGTTGAGAACTGCATCTGGAGGTATTTATAGAATTTGTGATTCTTTACTCACTGTTGTCATTCTTCAATACAGTTGAACAGATGGCCTGATTAATGAGAAGAGACAAGTAACTAAGCAAAGCTATTATCTGAATAGTTCCTTATTGGGAACCCGGAAAGGTAGTATTGGTTGCCAACTAGATATGGCTGTGCTATGTGCTGGTGTGAACGGAGAAGAGAGAAGCAGCTGTTACTCAAAGGATGTAGTGGTATCTTAAGCAAACCCTTTGGAGCCAGCAAAAGAATTTCCAGTCATAAAGTAAAGTCACCTGCTTGAATAGTTGGCTTTGCTACAGAGTGAGACCTATTCATTAGAATGAGAACGTTCTAGCCTTTACCTATGTTAGCATTTCTGAGCTGTTGGAGAAAGGTATTGGCAGCAGAAGTCACCCATTGGTGCTTTTTGAGGATTTTTCCCATTGACTACTGACTATTTCTGTGTTTCAAGTTGTTAGTAATACTTGTAAAGTTGTGTGGTGCCTCCTGCTGGGCCTGGTTGTCCAAGGGTAAACGTTTTTTGAATTTGCCACGGGAGGGATGCATTGTGTTGTTTAAGCACCGACTGTTTAATTCATACACTCCGGTGTAGTCATTGATTTTTAGCTGAAGGCGGCAAAGAGGAAGTATTGTCTGTGTACGTTAGAAATACATACCTAAATATATTTAAGTTCAGAAAATGTTCCAAGATTTTTTTTAATGGTTCAGAAAATAATATAAAGCAATTATTTTTAAAGGTTTGCTTTCTGCAGAAGAGTTTGGTTTGTATGTCCCATGTCTGGCCAACATTAGCCATCTAAAGTCTAGACAAAAAGTCTCTTTAGACCATAGGGCAGAAATAGTACCTCCAAAGTCTTCATGTCTGGAGGTGCTGCTTCTTTGATTCTCAAAGTAAACTTGGAACCTAACTGTCCAAAATTAGGTGAGTTGAATGCCTGTCTGAATAGTCCACACCTTAATAGTTATTTTTAAAATAGTTTTTTTCTGAGACTGCCCTTTTATCTCCTTCCCCCTAGACCAGTGAGAGTAAAGCTGCTCAGTTGTCTATGGCCCCAGTAAATTTTAGAAAAAAAATTCATTAGTTAGTGGCATCAAAAGCTGTATCAGAACCAGATGGGTTCCCTCTCACTGCTTGTGCAGACTGGCATACTGCATGCTCAGTATAGATGCAGCCACAGTATATTATGGAAATATGACAATATAGTTATAGTTAAAAAAAAGGTGTTCTGATTTTGGTATTTTTAAAAGATATCCAGGTTACAGTTAGCAGAAAATTTTGAAGATCTAATAATGCATGTTTAATTTACTTTCTTTGCTTTTTCAACGATAGGTACTAATAATTCAGAAATGGAACAAAACAAGATTAAAGAAAGAACTCAGAAGCATTTGGATGACTATGCCAGAAGAGGACTGCGCACTCTGTGTATTGCTAAGAAGGTATTCATTTGAATACATATTTTTAAGAATGTTTTCAGTCTGTGACCAACTTGAGTGGTATAGCAATGTTGCAGACATCACTACTTCTGAACAGATGCCTCGAGGCCAAGTGCAAGGTCCTACACCTGGGTCGAGGGAGTCAGTGGTTTCAATACAGGCCACAAAGATGATCCGAGGGCTGTCTGCTATGCAGACAGGCTGAGAGAGTTGGGTTTGTTCTGCCTGGAGAAGCGAAGGATATGGGGAGACCTTAGAGCAGCTTTCCAGTACCTGAAGGGGGCCTACAAGAAAGCCAGGGAGGGACTTTTTACAAGGGCGTGTGGTGGGACAAGGGGGAATGGCTCTATATTGGAGAGGGAAATATTTAGACTAGACATTAGGAAGAAATTCTGCATGATGAGGGTGGTGAGGTGCTGGCACAGGTTGCCCAGGGAAGTTGTGGATGCGCTCTCCAGGATGGATGGGATCTTGAGCAGCCTGGTATAGTGGGAAGTGTCCCACTTGATGATTTTTAAGGAACTTTCCCACCCAAACCATTATATGATTCTATGATTTTGTTTATCCTTATGATCTTTCAGGAGGAATTTGTAAATTGACCTAGGTCGTGCCTTGAGTTCTGTTAAACTGCTGAACAACTTAATAACCTAATTATAAAACAAGGGTTGTCAAATAGCCTGATTCTTCTTCAAGAGTCCTGAGCAGATTTCCTTGTGTGAAACTTAACCTGGTTGGAATTCCAGACACAGAAAACAAATTAAGTCAGCCTAGTTCTATTGGATTTCACAGTATGTTCTGTTATGAGCTTTGGATACAAAACTCAAATGATGTTTTGAGATTCCATTTTAAATTCAAAACTTCTCAGATGTAAAATTCCACAGTGGCTGATACAGACGAGAAGCCTCTTTACAAAGCAAAGTAATCTAGCACTGTGAACATTGTACTAAATCCATTGATGTGTTGCAGCACATAAGTAATGCACTGCCAGGGTCTGCACTTCTAGGTTCAGTATGTGGACAGCAGAAGGAACTTGAGGACACTTCTGAGGTGTCTTTCAAAGCACAATATAGATACATGCTGTTTGTTTTCTCTCCCACTGTAGGTGATGAGTGATGCAGAATATGCAGAGTGGTTAAATAATCATTTTTTAGCGGAAACCAGTATTGACAATAGGGAGGAGCTGCTGCTTGAATCTGCAATCAGGCTTGAGAGTGAACTAACTTTGCTCGGTAGGTTGAAAACACTCTTACTCCCAGGAAATGGCATCACTGAAATCTGCCTGCAAATAGCTGTGCTAACCTCAATTTGTGTAGCATGCAGCTTTCTACAGACCTAGAATTTATTGTCACGCCTGAATTTTCATAAATCTTACTGATAAGTTTGTACTAGTTGTAGAACACATTTGTGCATTTGTGGCGCAGCAGATATGATTGTGCTGTGTTCTCCTACAGTAACATAGAGATAAGAGGTTAGGTATACTTCTTCAGGAACCATTCCTCTGATGGTCATTCAGGGGAGCAGCAGAAATTGGGAGGCCAAAACAAAATGAAAAATATTTGGTGTAAACAGCAGGCAGTCTGAGATAGTAACTCTAAAGGACTGCCCAGCAAATAACATTTGGAAAAAAAGGTGCAAAGATCTGACTGTAGTGGTAAAAGCAGCTCATCTAGAAGCTGAAGAGAGAGAGATCCTATTGTGTGGAAAGGTGTTATTACTCACGTTTTGTGCCACATCGTTGTAGAGAAATGCCATAAAAATTAGTACATGAAGAGCTGTTGTGCTAGCTGCTGTAGTTTTAAGGAATTATGTGGTCTGCAGGTGCTCTTTTGCACTAGAGGCAGCAGAGGGAAGTCTAGTTGCTGTGGAGATCTGCTGTGCTGTAGATTTGGGATAGTCTGAGGTAGGAGGGAATGGGAGTAACAGAGTGTATTTGCATGAGAAGCCTGTGAGTTTGTGTCCTACAACCCCTGTAGGATGAAACCACCATGCAAATGAGGAAAAATTGGCTTAAAAGGGTCTTGTGAGGAGTTAGAGATCCCTGAGGCTGTAATGAGCAGTCTCAAAAGTGATGGGCTTCAGTACAGAAAGATGTGGAAAGGAGGAATTCCCAAACATACCCATAGGATGTCTGTTTTGGGATGTGGATGCATACAGAGGACCATGCTGTCCTGTCACTCTCACAGCTTTTTGGTTTTGGAAATACAGCAGCACTAATCATTCTGCTTGTCTAAATTAAGGTGCCACTGGCATTGAAGATCGCCTGCAGGAAGGTGTTCCAGGCACAATACAGGCATTACGGAAAGCAGGAATAAAAATGTGGATGCTGACAGGTGACAAGAGAGAGACAGCTGTCAATATTGCTTATGCTTGTAAACTACTGGAACCAGATGACAATATCTTCACTCTCAAATCACACAGTAGGGTGAGTGGAAGACTACACTTCTCTTTTTTTTTTTGCACCCCCACCCCAAAAAAATATAGCAACTCAGGCTATTCTAGGACAGTAGAGAAAAATAAAGTGTTCTCCACTTTCCCAACCAACCAAAGACAACATGATTTCTTAGAAGATGAAAATTCTGGAAAATGACTGGTTTGCTTCCTTGCGGGTAAAATATTAAATCCTTTCTATGTATGTAACACCTCTTCACATACAGTCCCTAAATTATGTTTAATTATCTTAATTGAACAGACTCCTATATTTCTCTTGTGGTAGGTTAGACAGTTGACATGCTTCACATGTAATTAGAGATTTCAAACAGCTGTGAGTTACAGCATGTTAGCAATATAAGAATTATAATTGTCTTGCAAATTCTTTTAAGTTTTGTGTTGCTTTGTGTAATATATTCCTTCAGCCCTGCTTGTCTTGCATAAATGTACAAAGAAGTCCATTGGATAGTATTCAAGAAAACTAATCTGCCAACAATTTTATCAGTGAAAATGCCACCTTCTCTCCAGTACCCAGTAACTGAGTCATATAATAAAGAGTGGTTAAAAAAAGCTGCTGGCTTGGGTTGCAAGTTTAATCGTACTTGATCTCCGTGTCCTCTTGTGGATGCTTTCAAACAGCTGTTTTTGAAATCTTGATTTTTATGAATTTTTTATTTCTTAAGAGAGAAATGATTAACTGTAACTGGTAAAGCCATGGAATGAAATGTCTTTTCTCAGAGCAGAGACACAAAATCTGAGACTTCTCTAAAGGGCTAGAAGATTTTTCTAAGACTTTTCATTTTTCTTTTATTCTGTGCTTATATGTTAATTTAGAAATTCAGTTTGTACCTGCCATAAGAGATTGTATGGCAAGTGGTAAATGTGGAGAAGATACAGTGAAAAAGGAAGGATTTTTAGTCCAGTTGTGTTTGAGGGAAGCTTGGAGTTTGATTTTCACTAACGCTTTTTTCTTCCTTTTTCCCTGCTGGGCACCAAGTGTCTTCCTTAACAGCGAGAATGGAGCTCCTTTTGCAGAAGTGCTCATCTTCTCTCTAATTGGGCTTTGAGATATAGAGCAAACAGGATTTGGTACTGTTGCATTTCAAAGTAAAATAATGAGAAGATTTAAGAATATGCATTTTCTTCTATAGAGCACACACATTCCATATATTGATATCAAGAATCTTTTGGGCATCTTATATTGATTCTGAAAAAATGAAAAAATCCACAAGGCCATCTCTTCAGTACTTCATTGCAGTTCACCTGTAATCTGATTTGAAAAGCACTTTTAGCTTTGCTTTCCAGGCAATAGAAATGTAGATAGCAAGTCTTCTATCAAAGCTGTATGTATGTTATGTATGTTACAGAATCCTTAATGGTTGGGGTTTTCACTATTTAATAAATTGTGTTACTTGTCTTTAATTAGGATGATTGTGCCTTGAGAATGAGGAAAATTTTAGAAGGCTTCCAGAAGAATACTTCTTCCAAAAAAAAATTCAGTCAGAAACTTGAGATTGTCTCTGCAAGTCCCTCCACCCAAGCTCCAGGGTTCAGTGCAGGCCTGGTTATTGATGGAAGGACTTTAGAGTGTGTCCTGCATGATAGCCTACAGAAAATTTTCTTGGAACTCACAGAAAAATGTCGGGCTGTAGTCTGCTGCCGAGCCACACCACTGCAGAAGAGCGTCCTGGTCCAACTGGTGCGAAATAAGCTAAAGGCAACTACATTAGCTGTAGGTGAGTCCTGTGGTTATTTTCTTTTCTCTGAAAAGAAGTACAAGCCATTTTTTTCTCTCCTATGTTTTTGGTATTGTCTGTCACAAAATTTAACTTTGCAAGTTTAAATCCTTTGAGTTTTATTTGTCTCTGGCATAAGCTGATGTTAGTCTTCTGAACTAGTAAATTTAGTCCCTAAACTTACTCGTGGTAGTCTAAAGCAACAAGAACACCAGCAGTTGTGCAGTGTTATGTAACATGTCCAAAGGGGCAAGTAAGGAGGTTTTCCTTGTTCTCCATCACAGCTGCCTAAAATAGAGGGGAGATGACTGGCTGTGATTTAAAACGCACATATTTTCTGTTCAGCATACCAACTAAATTCTGACAAAATGAACAGTTAATATCCTTTTGAAGGATATAGCTCATTTCTGTCAGGCCTTCTCCCTACTAATCCTGCTTACTAATCCTAGGGTTTTCAATAGACCACACTATTGGCCATAAAAATGTTTTTCTCTGAACACTCTGGTGTTCTTGTACATTTGTCTTTCCTGCCACTTCCTTGACGATGTGATAACTAGCTGCCTTCAGGTTGCATTCCAAATAAGAGAAGCTAGTTTTGGGGTTTTTCTTCTCTTTTCTCTGTAGGTGATGGTGCCAATGATGTCAGTATGATCCAGGTGGCTGACATTGGTATAGGAATATCGGGCCAAGAAGGCATGCAGGTAGTGTGTACAAAGACAGATGCAAATGAAATCAGATTCCATTTTAAATCAGTTCAGAGTTTACCCCAGAGGTCTAGTGGCTCCACAGCTCATTACTGTGTATGGGCAAGAAGTTGCAGCCTGAGATCGCATCCAGGCTTTGGCAATCTGGGAAAGGCTGAGAGTTTGGGCTGTTCAGCCTGGAGAAGAGAAGGCTCCAGGGAGATCTTATAACTTGCCTTCCAGTACCTGAAAGGGGCCTACAAGAAAGCTGGGGCGGGACTTTTTACAAAGGTATGTAGTGATAAGACAAGGGGAAATGGCTTTATATTGGAGAGGGGAATATTTAAACTAGACAGGAAGAAATCCCTCATGATGAGGGGAGTGAGGCACTGGAACAGACTGCCCAGGGAAGTTGTGGACGTCCCCTCCCTGGAAATGTTCAAGGCCAGGATGGATGGAGCCTTGGGTGGCCTGATCTAGTGGGATCTAGTCTAGGGGGTTGGAACTAGGTGATCTTTAAGGTCCCTTCCATCCCAAACCATACTGTGTCCAGTTCTGGGCCCCTCAGCACAAGAAGGATGTTGACGCTCTGGAGAGTGTCCAGAGAAGAGCAACGAAACTGGTGAAGGGGCTCGAGAACAGGCCTTATGAGGAGCGGCTGAGAGAGCTGGGGCTGTTTAGCCTGGAGAAGAGGAGGCTGAGGGGAGACCTCATTGCTCTCTACAAATACCTGAAGGGAGGTTGTAGAGAGGAGGGAGCTGGCCTCTTCTCCCAGGTGTCAGGGGACAGGACAAGGGGGAATGGCCTCAAGCTCCGCCAGGGGAGGTTTAGGTTGGAGATTAGGAAGAAGTTTTTTACGGAAAGGGTCATTAGGCACTGGAATATGCTGCCCAGGGAGGTGGTTGATTCGCCTTCCCTGGAGGTGTTTAAGTTATGGGTGGACGGGGTCCTGAGGGACATGGTTTAGTGTTTTGTGGGAGTGGTTGGACTCGATGATCCAGAGGGTCTCTTCCAACCCGGTGATTCTGTGAGATTTGTTCTATAATCTTCCAGGAGCACTGAGAAGATGCAGGAGTTCAGACTCCAAACAGCAGAGCTTGCTGCCTGTCACTGAATTCCTTATTACACATGTCCTACCAAGAAATAAGCAGCCTTAAGGGTGACGATTTCTTTGAAGTTCTGTGGCAATAATAAAGACAGTTATGTTTCTGCCTGGGTTGTCTTGAGTTGAGCTGTGTGTATTAATGTAAGGTGGTGTATGGAGAGGCTCAGATCTGAGTGACAATAAGACCATAAAAGCACTACGTATAGAAAATAATAATTTCTAACAGTTAGCAGTTTGCTCACTTGGCAGTATCTGAAGTTTATCATTAACAGTTTGGATATAACTTATCCTTTCTTCCATGTGTGTTGCAGGCTGTGATGGCAAGTGACTTTGCAATTTCTCAATTTAGACACCTCAGGAAGTTGCTGCTTGTCCATGGTCACTGGTGTTATACCAGACTTAACAACATGGTGCTTTACTTCTTCTACAAGAATGTGGTATGTACCTATCCCACCCCAGGGAAATTACAATTTGCATATTTGAAAGCAGTGAAGAATTTAATGGGATTTTATAGTCTTTTTAAAATTTATTTTTCTATTGTGAGTGAGTTCAAAAAGACACAAAAAGTGTATGTCCAACAATTCAGTTTCCCATTTATGTCTGCAGGGAGAAGATTTATTCCTTGGATTGAATTACTTGCTCAAAGCCATTGTGCAAACAGAGGGTCATGGGCATTATTAATGTGGTGGCAGCATGACTATTTAAATAAGTCATGTTCAGTTTTGAAATTTAAAGCTCTGCGTTAGTCAAATGCAATTTCAAAGTGTGGGATTGGCGTGAACTCCACAGCACTTACACTTGATTTGCTAGAGATTACAGTAACCAAACCTAAGGTCTGCCTGTATTCCTCTTGGCTTTTAAAACACTTGTCTATGGGTAATATTTTATCATGTCATCTTTGACTTTTCAGGCCTACGTGAACCTCCTATTCTGGTACCAGTTCTTCTGTGGGTTTTCTGGCACATCAATGACTGACCATTGGATCTTGATTCTTTTCAATCTCCTTTTTACATCAGTGCCACCCATCGTTTATGGTGTGCTGGACAAAGATGTGTCTGCAGAGATACTCATGCAGCTCCCACAACTGTACATGATGAGCAACAAATCTGTGGTAGGTTAAAGAATGCTTGATGTGAAGCAAATTGAAACAGTGTTTGAGCCAATTCTGTCTTTCTTTCCTTAATGGTTCATACCAGCAAACCACTTTCTCTATTAGAAAAACATCTAGGCCTGTGCAGAAATTTATGTGCACAAATAAAAGCTGTTTTCTTGATTCATAATGTTATGCTTTTTTCAGCTTTACACCCAATCTTATCAGACATTTGGATGATGAGAGGAATTAAGGACTTCAGTTGTAGTTACATACTAGGTAAACATTGCTACCAGCATTCACTGCCTTAGCTGTCAATGTGCTTCATCAAAATTGGTTTCTTTTAAGCATCTGGGCTTACCTTTAAAACTAAGGGCACTAGATACTGTTTTTTTCACTGTCGTGTAAGGGGCTCAACTGCAAAATAAATGAGGAGTGGATAAGAACCAGAACAAATGCCTTTCAAATAATCCTTCAGAAAGTTTTGTCATTCGGTATGTTCTGGAACTTGCTGGTGGCACTTTTTTTCCATCTGAAAACACAGTATATTATATCTGCTCTGTAAGTAAATTCTGTCCAAACATTAAGGACAGAAAAACTCTGGGAGCGGGGGTTAGTTTCTAAATAAAAATTATATAAATCGGTAAAAAAGTCCCAGTTTCTGCTTTGCTTAGCATGAATTCTAGCGTAATTTTAACTTCATTATTTAATTTAAGAAAATCAATTAAAATAATTAAAAATTATGGAAGTTGAAGACAGTGGCATACTGAACCTTAGTCAGAATAGATATAAGAAGCCAAGAGGGAGGAAACATTGAGCATATGATTGACCTACAACTCAACATTTTCTTTATGGTCATAGCCTTTCAATAACAGATTTGATATTGGGAAGCATTTCTTCACAGAGAGGGTGGTCAAATATTGCAGCAGGTCTCCTCAAGAGGCTTTTGATGCCCCAGGCCTGTCTGTGCTTAAGAAACATTTGGACAGTGTTTTAACTTTTGCTCAGCCCTGAAACGGCCAGATAGTTGGCCTAGATGGTAACAGTAGGTCTCTTCCAACTAAAGTATTCTGTTTGGGTCTGTTTTCTTGAAGTCAAGTCTAGTCTAGTCTAGCAAATACTATTTAAAAAGAGTTACAGCGTGTTGCATATTAGTTTGTACAGTCTTGTCTATGTAACCTGGCAGAAGTCTGTCTGATGTAGGAGAGAAAGAAGGATATACAGTGAGGAGACCGTTTGGTTTGTTTCTTTGTGGGCTTTGACATTTATTTTTACATCCTCTTTAATGTTGCTTGATTTACAATATTTTTGGGAAATCAAGTACTGGTTTGGTACCAGCACAAACTAAGAGGCAGACACACATGTACCAAAAAGAAGAGGGTCAAGACAGAAGAAAGTAGAACTTGGCATTCAATGATGGTAAGCTGCTAGGGTCATTCACTGACCCTAGCCCTCTCCCTTCCTTAGTACTCAGTTAGGTGAGACTCTGGGAGGGCTGTTCTGGCAGAAATAGCTGTACAATCAGGGAGTTCCCAGATCTGGATGTTGATTTAAATGCTAAGTTAGCTACACGTGTGGAGTGAGATCCTCATTCTTATTACCACAACAGAAGAAGCCTTTTCATTGGGAAACTGGAATTACTTTTGCAGGTAATCTTTCTCCAAATCCCAATTTATACTAATTAAAGATGCAGCAGTTTGTTTAATTTTTTTTCAATGCCATTATCTTTTTTTTTCTTGCAGGCTTACTTGCCTTCAGCTTTCTGGATAACCCTGCTGGATGCTTTTTACCAAAGTCTGATTTGCTTTTTTATGCCTTACTTTGTAAGTTGTGGGTATGAAATGCATTTATACATTTTGACATACTGAAAACTCAGGAATATTAGAGAATACAATAAAATGTCTGATTTTACTTTTTCTTCATTGGAACTGAGCTGAACTGTGTGCATGCAAATACTTATGGTACTGAAACAATTTGGGCTACTTCATTTATTAAGGAATATATTATGCTGACCGCTGTCTTCCTTTGCAGACTTACTGTGACTCGGACATAGACATTCTTTCTTTTGGAAACCCTATAAACACAGCAGCACTATTCATAATTCTGTTTCACCTTCTCATTGAGTGCAAGTCTGTGGTGAGTACTTTGTTTCCAAAAGAAAAGACCTTCATATACAAACCAGAATAAGTACAAAAGGCCCAAAACCTAAATATTTTGTTCATGAGCTCTCCTAATGCATTTGTCACTGAAGCCACTACAATTACTTGAATGATTAAAATTAACAAAATTTGGCCTCAAAATTATTTGTAAATAGTGAAATAAGCCTACTTCATTTGGGTACGGTGGTTTTGGGGATGTCAATTTAATTTTGGAGCTAGTAAAACCAACCAGTGATCTACTCAGCCTTCATTAGTTCCCAAAGCTTGCATCTCGAAGACAACAATGTAGACTCCTAATTTTGAATGCTTGGAACTGATTATCTAGTCTGTGGCCAGGATAAATAATTGAGAGGTATATTTTGGTGCCAGAACTAGAGAAGTGGTATGCAACAGAAATGCTATTCCAGTTTTTCATAAAGTCAGCACAAGCTAAAGCATCTGTGTTAGCTTGGGTAAATTTATGGCCCTTGCAACATTAATAATTATAATTTTGCATAATTTTAAAGAAAATACAATAGTATTTACAGTAGAAGGACACAGATTAATGAGTTTTTTTTCTTTGTCCTTTTTTTGAAAGTGTTTTTTAGGATTGTTTCATAATGGATGAAATTTCAAGTTGTGATTTAGTCTTTTCAGTGTTCTTGTGGGAGCATGGGAGTGGTTATAAAAATGTGTTTACTGAGAATAACATGATCCAAACTCTGAACAGGAGAATGTTATTTAAGTTTGGTTTATTTGGCATATTTAAATGCCAGTAAGCTGTCAGATCAATGACTGTGTCATTTCAGTAGTAACTATTTTAGCTGTTTAGGTATAAAGTTACAGAAAACTCCAATATAGAACAGTTAACTAATGTCACAAGCAGGATTTATAGGGGTCGTGCCGTGTGAAGATCTTGCCTGCTTGTGCTTGAGAAGGCTTTCTCTGCTGCCAGTGGATAAGGTGGCCATCCAAGGCAGATGGCACAAAAAAATATCTTGTACAAAGGAATCAAAAGCTATGCGTTTAGTAAAATAAAATTAAAAAATCAGATGGCTGGATTACATATAAACTATAGGAACTGGAATGTTTTGTACAGAATTTGAATATTATCTGAACAGATCTATCCTCTGTTACATTAAGCATCTGTCCTTGGAGGAAGAGATTATGCATGAGTACACACATACAAGTGCTATGGATCTTTGTGTTTACAGCTTAAATCTGATTTCTTTTCTTTTCTGAATTGCAGACTTGGATACATGCAGGAGTTATAGTTGGCAGCATCCTTTTCTACTTTCTCTTCACTCTGGCATTTGGGGCAACCTGGAAAACCCATAACTCACCATCAGATCCTTACTGGATCATGGAAAAGCACATAATAGACCCTGTATTTTACTTAGTTTGCTTCCTGACTGCTTGTGTTGCTCTGCTGCCCAGGTACATTTCTGTTTTATAACTGCACATTGCTGGTATTAACAGAATTGGTTTTCTTTGAGTCTGTCATGGTATAAATCTCTCTGACTAGAGCATTTCTTCTGCCCTCCCACCCTCAATGTGAAGAAAGTTTAATAACTACCAGACCAAGCCATGCAAAGACAGCTTTTTAGTGACATGTTCTCAAAGTAAATGTCAGTAACTGAAAAAAAATCTTTTGTGGTTTATATTATATTAAATTATGTATTTTATATTAAGTATTGTCTTTGGGGGAGAAAAACATAAATTTGTGTTACCACAGAGCTTATATACAGATCAATTAAATTAGTGATCAAAGTTTAACATGTACTATACATAGAAATACTGTGCTTCATCTGTGTTTATTTGCAAAACCATTTTCCGTTTGCAATTTACATGATAAATATATGTAATAATGTTTAGAATGAAGTGTGCCTATACAGGCTTCTTTATGGTATAGAAACACACTGGCTAGATTCACAAGGGATTCTCAATTGTGTTTTTATTGTGCCTAATATTTAAGTGTTTTGCCACACTGAAGAAGTCATAACTGCAAGTTAGATAAATCGTTCATCCTGGAAAGGAAGAAGTGTTGGGTGGAGGTCCCAGAAGCCAGCGCAGGGAGGCACCTGAGCGAGCTGACAGACAAAACCAAAGCAGATGAAAAACAGTGAAACAGGCTTCATGAAGCACTTGGTTTAGCTGTATTTAGTAGCCATAGCCATCTTCCTTTCACTGGCTGAACGTGAATTCAAGTCTGCAGCCTATTAGCTAAATGCCTTTAGTGTGAATTTATTCATTCATTCTTCCCTCTTGCGTCCTTTCAGAAGAGTGGGATGTGAAACTGAATTGCACAGACGTACTGAGAAAAGTATTGGGGAGAGCAACTACTGTTTCCTCCTCACCTGACATCATTTTATATCATTAACCACAGTCTGAGCACACTTTCTGCATAAAGTGATGCAGTATAGACTGCATGAGTTTTAAAACATGATCTAGTGCAGTTGCTTGGCTGATGGTTTTTGTTCACAAAACAGCAATTTCAAAAACTGTTTAAAAGACTGCTGCAGTCTCAGGGTTACTTGATTGGTATTTAGTATCCTTTAGTGTTGCTGGAAACAGTTTTGAGTCTGCTTCTATACAGCTTATTTGAAGTCGTTTTATTTTTATAGATACTTGCTGAGAGTTCTGCAAGGAACATTGTTTCCATCTCCAGTGTTGAGAGCCAAGTACCTTGACAGATTGACTCCCGAGGAGCAGAGGGAAGCAATTAAGAGATGGAAAGATGACTGTATTGTAAACTGTAGAGTGGAGTTCCAGGCTACTTCCGGGCCTTCCAGCTCAGCCATAGGTGCTATATCAGAGGAAGAAAGCATTGCCAGTGTTTTGCCAACACCTAAAACACCTTTTCAGTCCTGTTCAAGAGACGGGTTAGTAGGGGACACCTTTCTCCTACCAGACATTCAGGATCGGTCTCTGAATACACATGACTTGAACTCTGAAGTGACTGTATGCCTGAATTCATAAAAAGAAACTACTTCAGACACATTTGGCAGTAGTAACTCGCGTGCCAAGGTTTCTGTGCGTGCTTCCAAAGAGGGCAGCAGTGCTGCTTCTCTAACACATTAAGGTTTGAATTCTGTTTTGTGTTGAGAAGATGATTTAATGTATTTCACAAACTTGGACTGTGAACTGTTTAAAATCCAAGAGTAATAACTGCTGATTTATGCTGCATTGTGGTTTTGTTTTCTTCAGCCAAGGTAGATGATGCACACATTTCCTTTAAAGCTTATTTGCTTATAAAGCCTTTCATTAATTTATTAATATGCTCATGATTGAAGTGGCTGGATTGATTTTTGTATTTTTTTTTACATGGTAGACTTTGCATACTTCTCATTTCTTGTATGCAACATTGCACAGTGCCTTGGGGTGTTATGGACATTGCATGAATACATTTTTTTCAGGATTCGCTTCAGGTAAGCAGAAGGCCTTCTTCTTTGTACTATCCTAAAATCCTAGCTTTCCCTGGGATTCACCACTTGATGAGGTATGAAGTAAGCAGAAGGGCTGGGATGTAGTCTTACTGAGTGGCTTGCTGCAAGACTCCTCCAGTATGTGTATACAGCAATTGTTCTAACCATTTCAGTCCAATTTGTTCACCAGGCTATTGCATGGGCCACCTCAGTGCTGGGCAAACACAATTTTAACCACTGGAAGAGTGGCCCAGATGAGACGTGTGCCATGTGTCTCCCTCACCATCCTCTTGCACAAAAAAAAAAATCCTGGTGCAGCTTTTTGTTCTCAGTGATAGTTCGTCCTTCTGCTATATCCCTCTCTTTGTCTGCGTGTTCTGTTTCATGTAATTCACCACTGACTGGACCTTGCACCTCACCCAACTCAGATGTTGGCTGCCTGACTTTTCTCTAAACTCTGCCTAATGCCTGCACTGCAAGTTTGTCTGCCAGTGGCAGTGGGTGGCTCCAGTCAGGTCTTTTGTTATAAATTGCTGATGATATTACTCTTCTTTAGGTGTTTGTGCATTCCTCCAGGCTTTTATAAGAAATAGCTTAAGTCTTTATAAAGGCTGCTGAAAAGAAAGTATAGCCCATTGTGTGTCTGAAATTTGATCTGTGTTGCTCATCTGTCTTGGAGATGTCCTGCCTCTGCCAGTTTCGCACAGCTCTGCACACTGTGCAAAAGCTGCCTGAGGTGCACGTGGCTGTTTCTGGATTCCAGACTGTCTAAAATACTGCCTCCTTTTTACTTCCCTCCTTCAAAAGTTACGTGTCCAATTTATGGACAAGCTTAGGAAATTCTTTGTATCCAGTAGCACCTGTTGAAATGACAAGTTTCCTTAAACTGTAGCTTCTAATGAATTATTAGTATTGAGCCCATTTTTTTGGTTCTTTTTCTTACTATACCTTTGTGCTTTCAAATTGCTAAGATTCATGTGTTTATATTTGTTTGGGGCAAGGACTCTGCTTTTTAATTGAAGCATGAGTTTTCCATGTCAGTCATCAAGATTATGTATTCCAGATCTCTTAAGATCTCTGAAAGAATTTAAACAAACACTCTGAGGTCTCAGACAGCTGCTGCTATTCAGGACAGATACTGAGGGCATGCTAAGTTCATTCAAATGCAGGTCACCACACATTACCAAAAATTTAAAATGGTTCTGTTTCTAAAAGGTAGAATGTAATTAGGACTGACTCCATTGCTAGTGTTAGTGAGGAGAAAAATATCCTTTTTGTTTAGCCTGTAGAAGAAAAACAGTGGAAGGAGCCAGCAGTGACAGACATTTCTGCAAATACATTTTTTAAATTTGGTTCAACATATGACAAAATGTTTTTGTTAAGTTCTAATGAAAGATTAGTAGGGACCTTTGAAGTGGTGGCAGACATTCAAACTCTAAGAGATCACGTTGAGCACATTGGTTTGTAGTTATGGTTTTCAGATGTTCTGCAGCATCCTTCTTGCTGTGGGGGGCACCTGGCCGGGAGTGAACGTTTGAGTGAAACAGCTTTCTCTGCAAGCCACGTGAACTGTGGTGTCAAAGAAGATGCAAAACAGCCAGTAGATTGCGTGGGGACATTAGCTGGTAGAAGGGCAGAATTGTACAGGAACAGGCTTACTGAGATTCAGTGAAGTCCCCTGCTCTGCTCCACAGCCGCAAGGCAGGCTTGGCTGTACCCTTAGCAGGTGTTCTCCTGTTCCAAAAGGCTCCAGAGAAGTAGGCCAGTCTAGTGCTTTCCTGCCCTCCAGGTCAAATACTGTTTTCGTTTGTATTGTTTCACCTGAATGTTTCTTATGCACCTTTAATCTGTAGCCTCTCTTCACTTGTAGCGCCAGAGAATGGATTATTCTACCCTCTGGTTCTGCAAGTCTGTGATTCTACAGCTGAGTACATTCAGATCTCGTGGATGGGCTGTGGAACTTGCTGCAGTGGTCTGAGGGAGTGCAAGGCTCAGTGCTCCTCCCTTTTTATCACTTGAAAAAGGGGTTTGGGGAATAGCCCTATTCTGTGACCTGCCCTCTTGTTGCCTCTGCCACAGGGGCAGAACCTACCAGCATGTTTGGAAGGGAGCTGATCATTTAGTCTCAGGAGTTTGCATGTGTGTCATACAAAAGCTGTAAGCACTTGGGAGTAAGGTCTTCCAAAATCCTCTTGTGACTGCAAGCTGTGGCATCAAAATAACTACATGAAGAAGCATGAGTGGCAGTAACCCCTTTCAACAGAGCCCAGTTGAATGGTGCCTCTGGGATGCTGAAATTGCTACTACGAGGCTTTTTACACGCTTAGTCACCCCACGACTTGCTGCTCAGTGCAATGAGGCCTTCATGATGGATTCTTAAACTAGTTGAAGGATTGTTTCATCTGGATCTCAGAAATGGCAGGCCCTGTGGGGTACCTTGAAACTTAAGGTCCTTTAAATAAAGTTCCTGTATGCTGAAACTGTAGGAACTTCTGTACCACTTGGAAGTGGGACAAAGTAATACATATGTGTGTGTCCTACAATTTTTTTTCCTTCATGTGTGGTTTCACTACTGGTGCACGTTGCTTAAAATTGTCCATTGCAAGCTGTGTTCTTTTAGAGGACTTTGACAAGCAGTCTAAGTGATAGAATTCTCCATTGTGTAAAACCTGATCTTTTCCTTTCTTTCTTAGTTTCGTTCTGGTCACAGACAGCAGAAAGGTCTAAGGGCTGTCTGTTGCGATCACTTACTATTTTTTTTCTGAAAGGGAGGTGAGGGTAGTGAGTTTTTAATAAAAGCTCCACAAAGTTAATTGGCCATATCTGAAGTGATGCCAAGTGAAGGGTGCGAGCAAATCACTCCCCCTCTGCTTCTCAACAGTTGAATTGAATGTTGCCTTTCTGATTTATTTTATTTTTTTTTAGCACTGGAGACATCGCAATCCCCTGCTTGCTTCTGCACTCTTGTGCTTAGGCGCAGTGTGACCTGACTTTTCCATTTTGAAAACAAGATTTTTACAATCATCTCACAGGTGCCCTCCAGATGTCATGAGGGAAAGCAGAGCATTTACACTGCAGACGGTCTGTTTAAAACAATCCAAAACCACCACCGTCAGTTCCTCCAGACTTTGTAGCTACACCTAGAGCAGCTTAACTCACTTTTTGATGTGCATTTTTTGATGTGCATTTTTTGATGTATAGAAAAAAATACTCTTTTCAAATTTATTTTTTCACAGCAGCTGCACCTGTGCTGAACATTTGCAGATGGCAGTCAGCCGTAGCCTTTAGTATGTCAGTATTTTCACAGCACAGTGAGCTTTGCTGTGTGCCTGGGGCACAGTTTGAGATGAATTTTAGTCCAAGCTGTGGTTCTTTTCTCAGTCTGATGCCTGCAGCGCAAGGCGAAGGACCAGCTAAAGCAGAGCACCCACTGCTCCCACCAGCCCTTACTCTCTGAGGAGACCAAATGACAAGTTCTGAAGGTGGTGACTATGTTAAGAACGTCCTCATAGCTTAATTTCAATTTGGTTTGGGTTTTTTTATTCCTGTTTCATTCTGGTTATGGTATTCTTGCCCTCATGGTCCTACATATGTTACTGTTGATAGTAATGAAAAGGCGTATTTTAACTATTTAAAATTTCTGCTTGCTTATTATACTTATTTCATCATATCAACATGATTTGCTGCATACCAGTTAAAAGGAGATGGCTATTTCAAACTAAGTCTACTCCTCAGGCAAGCCACAGAACAAAATATTTTCAGAGAAATTTGATTGCAGCTTTAATTTTTCAGATTTTTCAATCCAGAATAGTTCTTCGCAGCAGTGTTCTTGGTAATGTTCTATACTTGAAGCAGAAGAAACTTAAAGTTGTAGTGTAGTGGTAGTGCCAGAACCTCCACAAAGATAGTAGTGTTAACAGGGCTGTTAGGACTGCTTTAAAAAAAAAACCAAAAACATTTTAAGGTTATTTCTACACTTAATTGCTGAAGTTATAACTTCCCATCTCCGTATTGACATTGGGTGTCTCTGAAGATTAAAACACTTTTTCAACACAGAAGTTACTTGGAAAATGACTGTAAATTTTTATTAGTACAACTAGAAAGAAACATCTGCTTGACTGTGTGACACTGCTGCCTTTTGGAGCTACAGCTGTGGTAGAATTAAAACCAACAATCATTACCTTACAGTGAGGCTACGCTTGTAAGAAAACAGCTAACTGTCATTGTAGCCGTTATGTTAGCACACAGCAAACACTTGTTACAGTGAAAGGAGAAGTATGTTTCATGTGCACACATTTAAAAAGCAGTATAAAAATACATTTATAAAATTACAAATTTGCTCTTTACATGGAATGTTGTGTCAGACACAGGTGTGGGGAGGGAAAAGACCCAACTGCTCCCTCCTAAAAGCTCTCTGGGAATGGGGCTCAGCCTGTGATTTCTTCAGACTGGATCTCACTTAGGAGGGGTCTGGACTATATGTTTCAGCAGGACCCTCCTTTGTTTCTGCTTGGTAACTGGTGGCAGGCCAAACCCAGTTAATTAAAATGTATAATTACGTATTATCATTTGGTAGTGCTAATATCTCCATGAAATTATTATATGTACTCCAGTGCTTTACAAAATGCAGACCCGCTAACCAACCACTTCATCTGGTAGAGAGGTGTCAGGCTGGGCTGTTCATTTCACAACAGTACCTTGTTTTTCCTTGTGGAAAATAGACCTTGCTGAAACCTAGGATGCATGGCAAGGCAGGCTGGCTCTGACAGCCTCTGGACTGCCTGTTCTGATACCTCTCAGTAACCAGCTCCAGGAGAATGGTGCTGCCCTACAGCTGCAGATCCTGGCCCTAGAGAAAAGCCAAAGCTGGGGACTGAGAGCTCCAGCTTCCGTTTGCTTAAGGCAAGGGCATTGATAACCTGCTTCAGTTGTAATGTACTTGCACTGGAAAAACATGGTGACAGCTGCTTTCTCTCATTTATAGTTAGGGGAAGAACAGCGTTTATAGTAAAAAAAAAAATCCTTAATATATATTAAAAAATTAACCCAAACCTAGTGAAGCCTAGAGGGTTTTCTTTCTGACCATGAAAAAGTGATACAATAGTCACTTTAAACAGTTTCAGAATCCATAACATAAATATTGAATATTTGTTAATAATGCCGTCTAGAGCACTGCCTAGTATGTCTAATGTCAGGCATGTTAAAGTAGATTATATGGAAATCAGAGATAAAACTTTAGTAAAGCAAGAGTCAGATCTATATAGATTAGTTGTAACATGATTAGTAATACCTGAAATGTCCATTAATTAGCTCTTTTAATGCATGTTTCCACATATGGCAGTCATGGTATTGACAAGGCCCTGCCATGTTGTCATGGCGACATGCCAGAGGTAGCAGAGAGGGTAATGAAATACCTTAGGTTGGATTCACAGTGGGCCAGGTGCAGAACTGAAACCATGAGTTTTAAATGCCTTGGTCCCTGGTGAAATTCATCGTATAATCCTCAGGTTTCTGACTTCTCCTACTCTGCCTTCCAAAAGCTGCAAGCTGTGCAGGACCTCACCTGCAACAGTTGATAACACGTTTCCCCTCCAGCACGATAATGAGGTGTCAAGCTCCATTATAATGTTTTTCAATCAGTATCCCTTAGGATCAAGACTTAGCCTCTTACCTACTGCACAGAGCACTCTGCTCTCTGACTACCAAGCACATGAGCAGGGCTGTTTGGACCTTTGCTGATTAAGCTGTACATCACTTAATGCATTGCTAATATTCATTTCAACACAAGCTAGAATCCAAGTCTTCTATTGTTCAGATTTCTTTCAGCCTTTTTCCCAGTTGTTTCATCTTGCTATGCAAAATTAAACGTTCAATGCAAGATACTAGAAGAGATCTATCCAAATTACCCAGTTTCCCAGTGTTTGGGATACTGCTCACACTGCATCTTTTGCACTTTAAATGTGCATTTTCCATATCTCAGCAGATGTTCAAACTAACTGTCTCTAGGGTGGTGGCATTGCCAACCCTGTTACATTTTTACACAGCTGGAGATGTTCCATGCACATTTTATCGGCTGAACACACTAAACAAAATGGGGAAAAAAGGCAGTGGGGCATAGGCTTGATGAATGTGCTTATCCACATGGTGCTGTTAAGACATAGATGTTTCCTGGACATACAGAGACATCAGTAACTTCAGAAAGTTAAGTGGCAGAAACTGTCCAACAAGTCTGAACCACTAAGTTTGGGTCTGAGGTGCTGTAAGTGGTAATTCGGGGTCTGTTGGCCTACTGGTCCCTCTGTTGCCCTGCAGAGGTCCCCAAGCTGACTCTGGAAACAGAAGCTGTGGAGTCGGGATGGTGCAGGGTTATGGCCGTGCAAGTCAGCCACTGTGAGGGACAAAATATGCTAATTCAGGCATACCAGCAGCTCACAGCTACACACCTTTGGAGACCTTCATGTGTGCTTTGATGTGCCACATGGATGAGGAAACTTGTTGATCTCTCCCAAACCCTCCAGCCTGTGGTGTGGCCATGCCTGGTGTTTCCCTTGTGAATATATATATCCTGTCAGTGCCATCTGAACACACTGATTTCATTCCTCATGACATGTGAGTGAAAATGCATGTGCTACTAACTGAATAGTGTTAAAATAGGTATTCAAAAAGGTTTTTCTAGTCTGTGCTACTGCTTAGTTTGAATAGCTGAAAGGCAGAAAGTGGCTAATACTTTTCTTTTAAGCCTCTTTTTGCTGTGTTTGGAATAGCACCACAACACAGTTAAAAGAAAAGTCCAAAATATTATTAATTTCACCCCAAAGTATATTCACCAGCAGAGAGTTTACCATTAACATACATTGTATATTCCATCAGTCCACACAAGAATGGACAGAACCTCAAACTCCTTTACAGAGAGGGTCTGGACTGCAAAATCTTCAGTGCTGAAGTGCTGGTTCCTTTTTCCTTTTGTCTGTCAGCACAATTCTTACCATCTGGAGTTAGTTTAGCAGAAAGGTATGGATGTATATTTGTCTTTCGATCCACTCAATAAAATGTGACACGTTACTGTAAACACCAGGTCCCAAAACCTTGGAAAAGCAGACAGAGCCCCAAGATGTTAAACCAAACAACGTCCAGCGCCCTGCAGGTTGTTCACACACAAGTGGCCCTCCGCTGTCACCCTGCAATGTAAAAGGAAAAAAGTCTGTAGGGGATGCATGTGGTCAGCAGTCATACAGTTAAAGCTGTGCCTCAGTTCTTAGAATGGTTTGTCTTTAATAAGTAACTTGGCTGTAAAAACTGGTTGCTCTGCTGAACTGTACAGCAGCACACCACATCACCAGTATTTATTCCCTGTTACTTTTGTACAACAAATTACCTGCAAAAAGATTCACACAAATTTTAAAAAAAAAAATGGTCTGATAGTTAACTAATACAGATAAACCGTAGAGTCTTCAAGCAGCATTTCATTACAATGTGAAGTTGATTACAACAATAATAAAAGTTGGGTTAAAGTATGTAAAAAATGGTTGTCATTCCTATAGTAGATGAAGTATGTTATACCTAATGAACATCATTGTACTTGGGTTTTTAAAAGCAAGTCTAGGTGGTGTTTCTCCTTAGAGAGAGACCTACCATGCAGGAGTCCACAGTGCCAGACTCGTAGCCAGCACACAGCATCCTGCTGGTGATGGTTTTCATGTCAAAATATGACTGGCATCGTTCCAAGGAAATGATGCGAACCTCTCCTTCTTGAAGCTTGAAAGGCACTAAAGAACAGAATTAGGCATTCAGCTATACACACAAACACACCAATACTTACCTATGATAAATATCTCCACTAGGACAGATAATAAATATTACTTATATTTAATATATAATAAATGTAAGGAGAGAAGAATCCTCTTTTCACACAAAGCTAAGGTGAAGGCAGGTGCTTTTTTGCTCCGCTGCATCGCAGAATTCATGACTGTCATGCTCCTGAGTCAGGAATAATACGTGTTTCTCTCTGGAGAATGACCAAGCACACAGGGACTGGTGTAATGCTTGCCATTCATTTTCACCTGAAGCAATACTGAAAGGAGAATTTCCTTCTCCAGTGTACAGAACAACCTTCCATAGTAATTACTGTAACAGCGGAGGGAGAAACACAATGGCTAGAGTATTAACAGGGTTGGGGCCGGGATAATTTGCAGATGACTCATGCAGAATCATTTTGTCAAAGCAAAGATTTACATAACTGTTCTTGTCCTGGGCCACAAGGATTGCAGTGGCCACAGAACAAGAAAGCGCACTAGGGTTCTGTTCAGAGAAAGAAAAACAACACAGTTATGCCTGGAAGCAAAAAAAATTGTGTAACAAGTCCAAAGTGTGAGGATTGGTGTTAAAGTTAGGGTTAGGGGCTCCTTGCAAAGCGCTGGCCACGGAGAGTTGCCCCAGACCCTGGCCTGTATGCTTTCAGTGCCTTCCACTTTCCCTGAACTAAGAACTTATCATCCACTGATGATCTGATATCCTCTCAATACAGTTCTGACTACAACCTAAACCAGTAAAATTATAACCGATTTAGGTCACTTTCTTGATAGTTTCTAGATCCTCAAAATTTTTGAAAATCAGGCCACTTGTCTAAATAAGAATTAAGGAGCATAAATGCAGGCTGCTAACTGGAAAAGGCTAGGCTCTCATCACAGCTAGGTCTCTTCATGAATAATTGCAGGTCCTTGTATTTAATGAGGTTCAGTAATAGTATAAACGGATGAAGTTTTGTAACGGGATCACTTATTTGATTTACCTCAGTAGAAAGTTAACATTTTTTGCCAAGAGTCCCAGAAATATTCCTCTTACTTTTGTTGCCCATGTGTCCCCAGCCTGTGATGTAGCAGTAGGTGTCTGGCTGAACCAACTGGTCCTTGCTGGGCAAACAGACCGGTCTTACGTAGCTTGTCTCGTTGATATCTTCATCTAGTTCCACAATGCTAATATCATAGTCAACAACTGCTCTGTTGTAGCGTGGATGGAGGATAATGGTCTTCACCAGACGGGTCTGCATAAAGCCTGAGGGATGATCCAGGTTGCTAATACCAAACACTACTTTCCAAACAGCTGCATTTTCTCTCCTTTGCAGAAAAAGAAAAAAAAATGTAGGAAATCTCAGTCAAGGGTGTTCTTTTAAGCTAAAAGATAGATTTTTCTCCAACTTTCTGCACATTGTGCTTCACACATATAAAAGCTACAAGAAAAAACAAATATTTAGGCATCATTACTCACACTTAAGATCTAAGCAACAAATGGCAATGCTTTGCATTTCTTTCCTGCCTGTTACCAAACAAATTAAAGCTTACGAAGTGACTTAAAGTGACTGGATCCTGCTCAACTATTATGTGCTCACATGCTCCCTGCTGAGCCTGTACAGAATTCTCTGGGGTGGCACTTTTGTTCAGTAGAGTGCTGCTGACAGCAGTAAGTCTAGCAGAAATCCCACAGGAGTCTCAAAGAAGCAATTCTATTATGAAAATTAATTCTTTTATGACGGCCATGGGAAAAGTCCCTTATTTATTGGGCTTTCAGTCTATGCCAAGCATACTCCCTACTCCCAAGATCAAAGGTTACTTTAACTACTACAGTTGTTTAAGGCTCTTTTGGTCCACATCCAGGATCACAAAAAAATTATGCATATGATACAAGTGGGAAGACTGAACTGGTGTCTGTTGAGACACATGAGAACAACAGACTTTATGAAAGGCTTCAAGGGTGTAATTTCTAGATTGTAACTGGTCACAGGATAAGTCACAGGTTCCCAATTAGTCTATGATTCTAAAAACCCTTAAAAATGTCAGCATTTTTCACAACTGATGAAAGACAGTTCCATGTAACTGGACAGCACTGAAACAATCAAAGCAGTGTAAATCAGAGCATGTAGAATTTCATCTTTTGCATAGTGTTCAACAGCATTGTAAATTCTATAATTTGTAAAGACATTTTGTTGCTAAATAAAGGCTATTTTTATCTTGAGCTGTATGAAAATTATGATCTTTCAGGCTACAATGTTCGGTTTGTGAGTGTTCCCATAAAGTTATAAAATTAAGTGCTAAGAATATTCATATGCTATTGTGTTTATGAACATGGTTCATGAACACTGCTCAGAGCAATAAGCAGTCACACCCAGAATGTATTGTGCTACATTCAGGGAAAAACGCAAACCTTAACATTTTGGATGCTTTGGTGTAATGCATTTCAAAACAAATCGACAAAACTTGGGGGACTATATTAACAAGCGTAGCAAAAGACACAATGCTTAATGTAGCTCTTTCCATTTATATCCTCTGCAAGTAATCATGACTATTTGCATGAATACTTCTGCTGCATTATTCTTACATGGTCCTTATATAAGAATAACTTCGTGAGAACTTCATAAAATTACTTCACATAATGGAGTATTTTGACTAAAACATCAGAGCATTTAAAAATCTTCTTTAATCATTGGCTTCTCTGGTTGGTTTGGTAAATTTTAAATATTATCGATCCAGAAAGCCTTGTGCGGATCTTGCTGTTGCTGTACCAAGCTATACAGATGAAGAATTCACAGATTTCAGGCTGCTGGGAACTTACACTCAAATCTATTCAGAAGCAGAAGAAAAAAAAAGTTCATATAACTCAAAATATCTTAATACATTAGGCATTTTGAATACAAATGTGATAGAGACCTTTTACAAGTAGTATTCTGAGCTCACACAGATGTTGTATAGCCCTAAAAAGGGGGTATGTGAACAGCTCCAAAATGTGGTGCAGCCGTTCTGCATTTGACAAAAGTGGGAGAACTTTCACTTTATAAATATGACAGCTTCTTTGTGTGTCTTTTATTAATAAAGGGTGGGATTTAGAGGTAGATCCTTCAGTAATGTTGGACTGTTACTGAATTTTACTGCAGGGCCTAAGATACTAGGAAGCACTGATGGTGGCTAATGCTGACTTTTAATGATTGCAATCCTAATAAAGGAGTGGAGTGTTTACAACTAGAAAAGGCAATGACCTCAGTACGTCAGTTGCACTGTGAGTAAGTAAATACTCAGGTTTTATTTTTACTAAGTCTCAGCATTTTTCAAGGGTCATTTTTACACTATTACCCAGAGTGATGGGTTTTAATATACGGCAGCTGTGTGAGAGTTATAGGATTAGTGTTTTGTTTTTCTTTTTCCTGTTTCCTGCTGAAAGTCAGGGCATCTTCATTTAGTTTTCATCAGTAGAGACACCAACAATGAATAATAAAGCATGTGAAAAATCTAACCTGATGCTGGTTTATACCGTTTATTTTCTTGTTTTAAATCTCTTAAAACCAGACCTATGTGATGTGGCATTCTGCAGAGGTCATCACCTACCCCCAGTGTGTTTGGTAGAGGAGGATTTGGCAATTGACATGTGCAAGTTTATATGAGCAATAAAACTGAGCCCTCTCACCCTTCAAAGCAGTGGGCTACTGTTAAGACCCATCTCTTTGCAATCAAAACACAGCCACATATGTGTCCACTTGGCTCACTCTGCAGGGAGCACTGCCAGGGCCACCGGCCTGGGCGACTGGTTCTGCCACCAAGGATCCTCTTGTTCATGCGAGCGGCTGGGCGACGACCACAGTCTAGTGAGGAATAGAAGCAAGAGTTAATCGTTGCCACAAGGGCAGCGCATACAAGACCTTCTGCAAGAAATCTAGTCATAGAACAATATTAAGAGAGCCATGAAATTATACCAAGCAATACAGTAAATGAAGTCATCAGCCACCACACAATAACATCAAACACATCAAGCAATTTTCATCTTTCCTTCATACGAAAGGATTTACTCTCCTGACATTAATTGTGACTGCTCAGCCTGAAGTATTGACCAAGTTACATTTGGGCCCGTGACTTACTTTCTCTCAGCAGTTACCAGGCTGCCCTCAGAAAGGTTTCCTGGTTTTATGTCCTGGTCTTTCTGTCTGCTAGAAATGTTTGAGCTAATGTGCACCATGCATATGAACTGCTACTGCAAAATCCACTGAGCAGTAATACGGCTTTTCTTAAGCCAGGTGTGAGGTGAACGTCACATCATTTACTCAGCAAGGCAGCACCAAGCTTGCTTTGCCTTTGGAAATCACTAAGAAGAATATTCAAAGATTTGAAGATACTCCAGTACTTTGTCCCTTCTACTTTATAAGCTATTTCCACTGGAAATTACAGCAGATTCCCATCTGCCGGTTACTTTTCTGAACTAATTAGCCCTTCTGTTTTTCCCACTGTATGTACTGGAATTGTAAGATGGCAGGCTTATTTATCCTGTTCATGCTCAGTCTGATTTAGAGAGCAGAACATCACCAGTTTCTATAACCAGCCTCACCCCCAAGGGAGGATATACTGCCATTGCATAAATCTGTGGGAATTTAGAGGTAAGGAAATGGAGCAACACTTATTTGTAAATTATAATTCTTACTATTTCACTTAACTTCAAAGGGCAAGGGGGTTTAAGTGCACTTAAAGCAACATCTATCAGAAGCAAACACCTTTGGCAGACTCCTATGACCTATTTTTTTTTTCTAAGTAGAAAATATTGTGATTAGTTTCACAAATTTAGGTCATGCTCTGTGATTCATTTTCCCTGTGTCAACCTAATTCATAATTTAAATATTCCTCAGCAAGGCTCTCCTTGTCTGTAGAATGTGATTTCATTGAAGATCAAGAATTTATGCATTTTCAAACCACTTGAACTTGCACAATCCACTGTGCCTACAAGTCTTGGTCTGTAGCTTTCTACTTCAGGTTCTTCTATCCCCTTAAGCTTCACAACTAAACAGATCACAGCTTCAACACCCGGACAGACAGCTTGCTAACCACTCTGGTGGTAAAAAATATTTTCAGCAGGAAATTTTATAAAATTAATTTTTGGAACCTGATTGCTGACAAAACTAATTTTGTGGGAGCAGGAATGGGCTATAGCAATACACAGACTCATATTAAAAAATAAGAAAAGCTGATGAAACTGAACAGAGTATAGAGGGGGGGAAAAAAACCAATGCCAGTCTGGATGTTGCAGATCTAGTGAAATTTGAGAACAAATCCACACTAAACATCTGTATTTGTTAAAGTAATTTAACATATCCTGAGAAACATTTTTGTTTTACATGCACTTCTCTCTTACCTTCTTTAGTGCATAAGAGAGCCACTTTGCTTCTGCTTTGACACATCTGTCTAAATATTGAAACAAGAACACTGTGAAGAGCTCAAATAATTTATGCCATTTTTGGTAATTTGCAAGTAAACACAGATATTGTACTCATTGTGAACCAGCTGTTAAAAACTCCCCCAAACTGTAAAAAGAAACACAAGGAACTTCTTATGCCAGATCATCCCCAGCTTCCAGCATCTACCTGGAGATGATTCAAAATATTAGTTCAGCTTTAAAATGCATTTAATTCTCCTCTTCCTTACAGCTGCTGGATAGAATTTTCTTTGAAATACCTTTGATAACAGATGATCTTTCATGCCCTGAAAGTTCAGGTGTTAAGAAAAAATCCAGGAAGATTGTAAAAGTGTGTATTAAACCAAGAAAAAAGTAATATTGTTTCTTTTGAAAATGTTCAGTTGCTAAGGGAAAGAAGTGATTCTTGGTCAAAGGAAGGGAGATCCTTTTTAAAGCAGTGAAGATTGTTGCTCAGCTAACTGACTGCCTTTTCATTTCCACCACTTTTTCATTCCTACCATATATGCACACTTTTCTGAGGCAGATGCAAAGTAGGTAATTCTTTGAAGGCAGTAATCTCAGCAGGCAGACTGAATTTTTTCCAGTTTCAGAAAAGCAAATTGTGTGCAATTTTGAGGGGCATTTATGTTCCATAAAAAATATACAGAACATAATTGAGACCAGACACACTTGTGTTTCACAATTGTGTCTTTGATTTATCAAGTTTTGACTTAGCAGCTCTAGAAGAGAGTTTTTATGTGCGTGTAGCTGGCACTGTGCCTTTCCCTCTAACCAAAACTTTACGAAACTAGTGGTGCATTTTTTAGTACTTGCCCAAATTGCCAAGTAGTCCAGGAGCCTGACAGCTCCTTTAAACATACAATATACTCCAGAGCAAAGATGTTTTACATGTTGAAGCTGAATCCAGATGAATACACATATACTGTAGGGCTCAGGAGCGCTTCTTAGCTCCTGGACTTGTCTTAGCTTCCTGTTGGGAAGACACTAAACGTATATTGTCACCTGTGCAATTTGCTTTACCACAAAGCAAAGCAGGCATATGAGAAGAGAGACAGGCCTGCAGGATGACTCAGAGATCAGTATGCGACACCCCTGATCTGCAGCATGTGCACAGCGAGTAAGAGCCATCTAGACAGGATGCCTGATGCAGCCAAAACAAGAATAGCTGACTCTTCATCCAAGACCTTAGCTTCTCACTGCTTCTTGATATTCATTTTCTGGATTCAAGGAGTCTGGAGCATCTGCTCCTAGATATTAGTTTAATCTCCGTAACACTTTTATCAATAACTCTCATTACTGATGTTTTCTCTCCTTTAACTTGTACTTTGGGTGAAACTAGACTTTTTGCTACTATATCTTGTCACTCAGAGGCTCCAAATCTGTCCTTTACACATAATTCCTAGCAGGCCACTTTCAGTCATGGCAAAGTACCTTGAAATTTCTGCTTTGCACTTCAGTGACTGAACAGAACACGATTGGGGACCTGCCTTTGCATCTAGTCACAGCCTGAGGTGTTTATTCTTGTATTACTCTGGACAAAAGCATTTAGATACTATTAGGCTAGTGGTAAGAGATGCTGAGAAAGTAAAAAAGAAGAGTTAAGAACATTTTCAAATATCAAGCACTACATTGTAATTGCCCTTCTTCTAGATGAAGAAATAAAAATTAGCTTAAATGAAGGAGGTGGAGGGGAAATTAAGTGTATTCCTCAGATTTCTGTCTTCATGCATGTTGTACCTCTGCATTTAGCCAAGACACTCTTTCCTTGTGAAACAGAAGGATTTTCTGTGTAAGATGGATGTTCTGAAATCTCCTGGGCATTTGAAAGAGAAAGGGGTAACAATCTGCCTTTTAAAGAATGCAGTTGCAGATGGTGATTAGGTGGTTCTCCCTGTTTTGAACTGGATGTTCAAGTTCATCAGATCTTCAGTCTCAAGTTCACACTTTGACTGTCTCAACCACGAGATCCTGGCTTCTCATCACCAA
Organism: Piaya cayana; assembly: GCA_013389865.1. Taxonomy (NCBI): domain Eukaryota; kingdom Metazoa; phylum Chordata; class Aves; order Cuculiformes; family Coccyzidae; genus Piaya; species Piaya cayana. The sequence goes on from WAAB01006072.1 coordinate 69,251, forward strand.
CTACCTGTTTAGTTGAGTTAACTACAAGGAATATACCACTACCCGAAGCCAGAAAAGTTGCTAAGGAAACCTACCGCAAGCAGATACAGCTTATGCTCAAGAATCTATGATCTCTACAAATGTGTGAATCCAAACAACACAGGCTGCAGAAGATGGTAAGGTGTTGCTGCAGGCTTTGCTATATAGTACTTAATAGACTTTCTTGGTCAGTGAGGATTTAATGAAGCTCTCTCATCTGAGTGCTTCAAGGGTGTCACCTCTGTGTCACTCAAATGCTATTGGCCTAGTAGTATGGGCCCCTGAGGACTCAAAAGGTGAGCTCAAAAGAGACTTCAGTTGTTCGGTTGTTCATAGAACCACTAGGATGTAAAAGAGCTTTGAGATCATCAAGTCCAACAGTACCCACCCAGTACTAAATCCACTGTCCACTACTAAATCATATCCCATATCTCACAGCCCAGGCGGCCAACGATATCCTGAGCTGCATCAAAAGAAGCGCGGCAGCAGGTCAAAGGAGACGATTCTCCTCCTCTACTCTGCTCTCATAAGATCCCACCTGGAGTACTGTGTCCAGTTCTGGAATCCCCTTCTAATTCCTTCTTATAATATTGAACTGTTGGAATGGGTCCAGAGGGCCATGAAGATAATCAGAGGGCTGGAGCACCTCTGCTGTAAGGACAGGCTGAGTGAGTTTGGCTTGTTCAGCCTGTAGAAGAGGAGGCTCCTGGGAGACCTTAGAGCAGCTTCCAGTACCTGAAGTGGGCCTATGGGAAAGCTGGGGAGGGTATTTTTATGAAAGCATGTAGTCATAGGACAAAGGGGAATGGCTCTGTATTGCAGGGGTAGATTTAGGTTAGACATTAGGAAGAACTTCTTCATGATGAGGATGGTAAGGCACTGCCACAGATTGCCCAGGGAAGTTGTGGATGCCCCATCCTGGGAAGCATTCAAGTTTGTCATGCTTTGCCCAAATCAGTGAAATAAATCTCATGTACCTGTTACTTACCCATTCACCAGAAGTGCATGTACAGTGGACGCATTTTTATTCTTCCAGTTTGAGTGCAGATTCAGCCATTTTTGATGGTGCATTTCCTCGTTCTGTATCACAATTTCTGTTTTGGATGGTCCTCTGAAACAAATGAAAAACATTCATAGATCTTCCAGTAGGTATCTATGTTACAATTATGAAGGTGAAGTTGCCCTAATGCCTCCTGTTTACTCCAAAGATACACAGCTGAATGCTGTGTCAAAGCCATGTTCCGCAGAGCCACAGATAGGGGAATGAAATCATCCCAAGGAGCCAGGTCAGCTAACACGTTACTGTCACTTCCATTGTATTTTCTGACAAGAACCAAAATTGAACCAGGAAAAGCAAAAGCCTTCTGGTAGCATTCCCTGTAGTCCTATTTTTTGAAATCTATTAAAACTTAACTGTAAAGAGCAATCTGGGTCTTGTAAATAATGCTTGACAGTATCTTTAAACCCAAGCTCTCTGCTTTGTAAAACAGAACAACTTATAGGTGACAATGTCAAACCTGTCCTTCTGTAGCAAATGAATAGGAACATCAAAGTAAGTTAGAACAGTTCTCCAGGGGTTGTTTTCACATATCCAATTCCTCGGTTTAGTTATTGCTTCATAGACTCAAGCAATTGAAGTAATTTTTGATTTAGTAAATATCAATTGTTAAATGGTAAAAAAGAATATTTTTTTCAATTGCTTTACAAATCATGCAGCTTTCAAGCACAGAACCACACATGATTAGCCATCAATATCTGTCAATGACAAATCTTCCATAGATTAAATAGAATACACTGTGGTCATGGACAATACGAGTATATTCAAGGTAAGTCAAGAATATTTTACATTCTGTTGAGTGGGTCTAGAAATCCAGATTGAATTGATGAGTTCAAATACTTCACCTTTAGCATGGGACTTTGTTTATGAAATGTCAGCTTTATTCTTGGAGAAAATAAAGGAGGTTAAATTCAGAAGTTCAAATTTCTAATGTGGGTAGGACAGTAGTATTCAATTTTTTGTTTCTGTAAATTTTTCTAAGCAAATAACACATTAAACTAAACTTCCACTATTTATGTTGCAGAAACAATTAGAAAGTAATTACAAAGCATAATAATTCATGTCAAAACAGAAAACTATTAGTCAAGCAGCTTGACTGCTCAGTTGACAAGTATTGTTAAAGAAATTTGAACCAGAGAAAGAGAGTGAGAAGTATTAGGAAAGACAAAAGGCCAGGCAGCAACTAGAGACTGGCCTTTCCCACCCACAAACACAAACACCAGATGCTATGGCAGAGGAAAGAAGGAAAAGGAGCTACCTGTTTCTGCAGATCATCAGTGGCACAGCCTTCAACAAGTGGAGCAGAAGCAGCAGGAGAAGGCAGCAGAGCTTACTGTAGATTTTTTATAAACAAGTAACTTGGTGAGCAGCTGTGATTTTATGCTGATACTGCTAGACCAGATCAAGCAGACCACCTAAAGCTGTCCTGTATTCTGCTGGGTACAAGCTGCTGAAGCAATCAGAAAATGATAAAATTCTCAATTCTTTGAGAAATAAGGAAAGGGGTCAGCAGACTACCGACTTAGACTTCCAGAAGGCAGACTTTGGACTGTTCAGAAGGCTATTTGATAAAGATCCTTGAGAAGCAGTCATAAAGGGCAAAGGAACCCAAGAAGGTTGGACACTTCAAGAAGAAAATCCTGGTGGTGCAAAAGCAGGCTATCCCCATGCACTGAAAAATAACCCATCAGGAAAGAAAACCAGCTTGGCTGAGCAGAGAGCTTTGGGTGGATCTCAGAAAAAAAAAGAGGAAACTATGAGCTTTGGAAGAAGGAGCAGGAATTTCAAGAGGATTACAAGGGTAAAGGGAGATTATGCAGAGAGAAAACCAGAAAGGCTAAAGCCAAGGTACAACTTAAAATAACCAGTTCTACAAATACATCAACAGCAAAAGGAGGGTCAAGGAGAATCTCCCTCCTTTACTGGATGCAGGGAGAAGAATGGTGACAAAGGATGAGGCTGAGGGTGAGGTACTTAATTACTTCTTTGACTCAGACTTTATCAGTGAAGTAAGATGTTTTTTGGATGTTCAGTCTCCTGAAAACAGGGAGGGAGAGCAGAACAAAGCTCCAGTAATCCAAGAGGAAATGGTTAACAAACCTGCTTGGCCAATCAAACACTCACAAGTGTATAGGGCCAGACGGAATCCACCCATGGGTACTGAGAGACCTAGCAGAGGTGCTCACCGAACTCCTTTCCATCATCTACTAGCAAGTCCTGGCTGAATGCACTAGTTCCACTTGACTGGAGGTGGACAAATGTTACACCCATTTACAGGAAGGGCCAGCAGGAGGATCAGGGAAACTATAGGCCTGTCAGTCTAACCTTGGTGCTAGGGAAGGTCATGGCATCTAGAGTGCTATCACACAGCACACACAACATACCAGGTCATCAGGTCCAGGCAACACAGACTTGTCAATGGTAGATCCTGCCAAACTAACCTGATCTCCTTCTATGACAAGGTTACCCACTTCCTGGGTGAAGGAAAAGCTGTGGATATAGTGTACCTAGACTTTAGTAAAGCCTCTGACACTGTTTCTCACAGTGTTCTGCTTGAGAAACTGGCTGATGTTGTCCTGACATACCCTCTGCTGTGTGAAAAAAATGGCTGGATGGCTGGGCCCAAAGAGTGGTGATGAACAGAGTTAAATCCAGTTAGAGGCCGGTCACAAGTGATGTTTCCCAAGGCTAAGTGCTGGGTCCAGATTTGTTCAATATCTTAATCAATGATCTGGATGAGGGGATTGAATGCACCCTTAGTAACTTTGCAGATAACACTAAGCTGACACTAAGCAGTGTAGATCTGCTTGAGGGTAGGGAGGGTCTACAGAGGGATCTGAATGGGCTGGGTCAATGGGCTGAGACCAATGGGATGAGGTTTAACAAGGCTGAGTGCCAGGTTCTGCACTTGAGATAAAACAACCCCAAGCAGCACTACAATCTTGGGGAAGAGCAGCTGGAAAGCTGCCTGGCAGAGAAGGACATGGGGGTGTTGGTTGACAGCTGGTTGAATATGAGCCAGTAGTGTGCCCAGGTGTACAAGAAGTCCAATGGCATCTTGGTCAGTATCAGAAACAGCGTGACCAGCAGAACCAGGGAAGTCATTGTGGCCCTGTACTTGGCATTTGTGAGGCTGCATCTCAAACACTGTGTTCAATTTTGGGCCCCTTCCTACAAGAAAGACACTGAGGTCCTGCAGCATGTCCAGAAAATGGTAGTAAAACTGGTTGAGGGTCTGGAGTAAAAGCCTTATGAGAGACAGCTTAGGGAACTGGAGTTGCTTAGCCTAGAGAAAAGCAGGCTGAAGGGAGACCTTATCACTCCCTACAGCTATCTGAATGGAGGCTGTAGAGAGGTGGGTGTTGGACCTTTTTCCCAAGTAACCCGTGATAGGATGAGAGGAAATGGCCTCAAATTGCATCAAGGGAAGTTCAGACTAGACATTACAAAAAATTTCTTCACCCAAAGGGTTATCAGGCACTGAAACAGGCTGTCCAGGGAAGAAGTTGAGTCACCACCCCATAGGTATTTAAAAGATGTGTAGATGAGGTGCTGAGGGATATGGTTTAGTAGAGGACAGGTATGGCTGGACTCAATTATCTCAAGGGTCTTTTCCCCTTTTCTGATTCTATGGAATTCTTTATTCATGGCTTTAAATCTCTGAAGGATAAAAAGGAATTTTTGTCATCATTTGAGCTCTCTGCAATGTGCAGTCTAATTCACCCTCAATGGAGACTGGAAATACACCAATGCTATCAGCTTCACATTCAGAATTCTTTGTTACCATCAGTGAAGTAAATAATGTATGCAGGGCAATGGCCAACAGATGAAGTTCATGGGTTTAGATCAGATTTCATAGCCATGAAATGCCAATTTATCATTCAGTCATCTACTTCACCATAAAAAATGTTACCCTCTGTTACTCTCTCTTACATTCTTTTCACTGAATCCCTATGCAATGTTCAAAAGAAATTAAATTATTTTATTAACTCACAGTACTCCTTTTTAAAATTAGTTCTGGTTGATCTTTGTTTTCCTTATAGACAGATCTTCTTCAAAGCCAATTTATTGTATTTTTGGCAGTGCCACTTCAGAAAAACTTGGAGATTAGCTAAGAAAATCAAGCTCCAGGTAACTGCAAAACCAGGTATTAAGGTGGGAAAGACGAGCTCTACTTTGCTTTCTGAAGTATTGCCAGGAAGAATTAGCAATTAGTATTAAGGTCAGGCTGAAGCTGTAGGCTTCAGATTTGAACTGGAATTTCCCACTCCTCTTCACACAATCACCTGTCACTACAGAAAGAATGTGTAGAAAAATTGATCTGTCAAATATCCACCCCTGTTAGAAAATAGATATATGATTTAAGAGTTATTTGTGTCTCATACTTTTAAGAAAAGTTATAGGATTGATAACATTTGCAAGCAAGTCTCAAAGTAGAAGCAGGAATGCATAAGCTTCTACTCATGCTAATTTCAGCCTAGGCACACATCTGAAAAAAAAAAAAAAAAAAAAGAAATCAAAAGGTCTTGTGATAATTTGGTACCTTCTTCATTTTCCTAGCAGCAAGCATCATGAGAAAATTAAGCAAATTTTATGTTAGGACTATGAGACTGAAATATTAAGAAGAAAAACATCCTTAATGTTAAGACCATTCGTTTATCATACAGACAACAGAGTAGCTGTAAAATAAGTAACTATTTTTGAAGGTATTGAATTTAGGCTTGTTAGGATGTTGCATAAAGTTAAAGTATAAAAATAATGTCAATTCTCGTTAGCTATACAAAACTAGCTGGAAGCGTACAGAATTATTGAGAGTCAGAACGGCAGGCAGTCCATTCAGTACAGGTGGCCTTGGATTCAGGGCATTTGTTAGAACTGATATCAAGTACCAATACAGTGCAAGGCAATGTAACCTAGGATCTTTATTCTCCTGTATTTTTTGAGATAGGTATAGAGCACAAGATTTCACGTCAAAACATGTAATAGTAAAATATAGACAGAAAAGACACTTCTTAGCTCAGCTGAGGGATCAAACACTGATAAAGGGTACCTTTCAATACCACTAGATTTTCCTTTTCCTCACTGAAGTCAGCTTTGGCTGTCAAAGCACATGAACCTATTTTTTTCCCAACATTTATTTTGCATCAACTGTTCCATAAAGTAGTTATTACTTCAGTGTGTGCACCATAGGGAAGATTCATAGGGACTATTATTTTTTTCTGAGTTCCACACAGAAAGCTCTATTTTAAACAATTCCTTGTTCAGACATACTCAAATTAAATGTATCTGTTTGCCTAGATCACAGTACTTACTGCAGAATACAAATGAATGCAGAGAAGTTTTCCTGTGCTTCCTAAGACAAGTCTGCTTTAATTCTTTAGGAAGACACAAAGTCAAACAATTATTGCCAAACAATTCTGAACCTCAGTAATATTAAAAGTTCAAATATAGAGGCCTGGCAAGACATCATTATCTTTTCAACACACTTTTTTGGTAACAATCATGTGATGCTTATGAAGTGGTGAAAGTGTCTAGATTTTAGCAAGCATTTGTTCCTGACGTAGTTCACAAAAATTTCATTACCTCTTTTCTCTGTGAAACATTTCCATACTTGGCCTAACATTGCAGTACTCAATGATGATTCACATCTAACTCTAGTGCTCCAAATGTCCTAAGAAATTCATGAGTGCTACAAACTACTGACCTTACCCTAAACCCATCTGATTGCAGGCCAGTTGGCTTAAATTTTCTTGCCACTCATCAGCACAAACATGGTTTTCAGCAGCTGACCTGTGAATGGTCAGGAGCATCAAGGAATTAATGTTTTTAGACAGGGAAACTGCAAAGAAAAAGAAGAACAACTATTATTTCACACAGTTAGTGTTATGAATGGCACACTGAAAATACAACTAAATTCCAAATTTTTCTGAAATGTCAGCACTTTTTCTGATTTTATTTGCTCATTAGCTATGTAATTTAAATCCAAGGTAACCAGAGCTACCAGAACCTTGCTAACCTTGAACAGCATGAGACACTAAGCAACAAAGGCATAAATATACCAGGATCCTTTTGACTCACCAGCACAGATTAACATAAGTTTCTGATAACCTTAATCTTGTTAAATGATGTTTTACCCCACAAATAGTCCAACTGAAACCACTATAGTAATTTGTGAGACAAATGCTGCTTGACACGAGTGATACCATCATTTGACTCTCAGTAATATGCACTATTCCTATCACAACAGTATATGAGTGTAATTAGAGAATGAAAAAAAACTATTGTTGACCATTGTTTCTCTCTTAATCCATGTATAAAACTATGAACTGCTTTTATCAAACGCAAAAAGCTTCTCCAAATGTACCAAAATGGAAATTTACAACCCTCCTCCCTTCTAGGATCCTTTAAAAAATGTTGAGTTGTGTGCATTTCTTCCCCAAATACATAGGAGTTTTATTTAACTGTTCCTCTGACAGTACTAATCTTCACATAGTCAGTCAATCACATTTTTCCTATATGCTGAAGGTGCTTTTGCCTCTCTCCCCATGAGAAAGGTCCATATTAATCCTAGTATGCTCCTTTTCAAATATGCATTTCTAGAACCACTCTTCTCTGTGCATGTTTTATTAAATGACTTTGCTTATTAATGTTTATACAATGTTAAATGTTTTAAAATATTTATACAATCTATTTCAATACAAACACAAAATATGTGTTTCTGTAAGCCACAGTACACCTTTTTTCTGTGTTTAAAATGACAAACAAAGCATCTCAAAACTTGGCAGTATAAGCTACAGTCATGTACAGAAATACATGTTAACTCACTGAAATCTCAGTGGACATACTACCACTTTATTCTGAAGCTTCTTCTACCACTAACTTGCTTCTTTTCAGTGCAATTTTTTTTTAATTCACCTTAATTTTTATTTAAAGAATAATACTTGGAGAGTTCTACCTTAACAATACACAAAAGCATAAGGCTCAATCTGAATACAGAGAGCAATAGCAGGTTGCATCATTCTGTCTGTCTTCAGCCAGTGCAAAGAGGACCTAGTCAGACCATCTTCATCTCATAAGCTCTGAATGTGCACCATTGCCATCAGTGGGAATTTCACACTGATTTTCACAAGCACAGAATCAAGGCATAGAATTTTTTCCCAAATTAATTCTACATTTGAACGCCTTCTTACTCTCCTTTCTATTTTCAAGGCTTTCCAGATTTTCATACCAGCTACACATTTTAGAAGTTTCTTGTTGTGTTACTTTTCTTATACCTTTGCACTGTGACACTTCATACCGAGTCTTTCTCTTCGTTTTTGATCACACTGTTATACAATTTTCCATCCTCTCAACCCAATGTTTCTTTGGCAATAAAGGAAGCATCTCTCCACCACTGCAACTGTACTCTCAATCAAATCACCAGTGATTACTACCATCACCTAAGCACCACTTCCAAGCAGAGAGCACCAGAGTGGAAACTTACCACAATCCCATTCATCTGAGCTGTCACTGCAGTCTGCTTGCCCATCACACCAAAGTTCACGTGGAACACATTCATGGTTGGCACATTCAAGTTCACTCTCTTCACAAAATGCTGCAAGGACAAAACTATGTTTCACTCTGAGAAAGAAATTATCAATGTGAAACTCACATTGAGATTGGAAAAAAAATTAAGAAGGGTCAAGGTAGGCACAAGTTAGATTTATGGAGCAAACAACTGAGATGATAGATTTGCAACAAAATTCAGGCTGGAGATGGCTGAGGCAGAAGGTGGTTGCTGCCACACGGTGGCAGAAGGCATCACAACTCAAAGCGAAGGAAGGGCGTCTAGAAAAGCAGTATCTGTAATTACTCAGTATCATTCGTGTTCTTGTCCTGTCAAAGTTGCCTAAGCATCTCACAAGCTTTAACTGAAATACTGTGTTCCATGCTTTTTAAGAGACTGTTAAAAATCTGTTTATTTCTACCTGTTATTAAAAAAAATATTTTATTGGAATGCATATGCATTTCCTCTCATCCACAGCAATTCTATATTCTCTTTTGGATCCTCCTTTGCTATTTAAGATCATGGAACTACCTGTACCCCCACTTTAGAGACTGGGAATTGATGTACAGGTAGATTTGCTCCAGTTCAGTCAGTTGCCAGCTGGCAGTATCAGATAGGGATTTCCTGAATCTCTGTCCAATGCCGGAATCACCAAAGCTTCCATTTGCAAATGACTTTAAGCTTTGCCCAAACCATAACAAACTCCCTCCCAAAAGGCAAGATGTGTAGCATTACAGCATTCTCCTCACTAAGACAATTCTCTTCCATGTTATATAAATGCCTCAATAAGGGAATTTTGAGTGCTGAAGGAGGGTAGGAGAGGGGAGAATGCAGGAATCTGCTTTCCACTGTAGGTATGTCCAGCTGTTGTACAGCACCTATACTGCCATACAAACCAGCATTTATTTGCACCACTAGTGCAAAAACTCTACACCACAGTGAAAACCATACAGATAGAGCAGGGAGTGCTGCCTACTCTGACACAAGAGAGCTTTCTGTATCTGGAATACAATGTGCAAAACTAGAAAAAGCTCTCTAACTCTGCCTTCCATAGAGACCATATTTCAAAAACCGGAAGCACTGAGATTGAAAAACTTTGCTGTCATTTTGGAATGCCAATGTAGGTGTCAACACATTTTGGAAACCCCAGCACAAAAGCAGAGATTAAATATGGGCTGATAATTTTGGAGCTGCTTAACCTAAACCCTCAGAGAATCTTTTCTCTGCCATGATCATAATGTACAAATCACCTTAATACCATCTTGCTGGTTTTTAGATTACAGCACACAGACCACATGGAAGTCAAATGGTATAATCTTCAAAATTAAAAAAAAAAATTAAGAAACAACCTGTGAGCTGCCTCTTCTCAAAAAGAAAGAAACTTAGATCTAGATATTCAGGTTGCCAAACATTTTGGCAAATATATTTATATACTCCACATAGCACATAAAATGTGCCTACCATCCTGCCCTTACCAAAAGGACATCAGAGACTCAGGAGAAACTTTTAAAAAATTGCATAATTACAGTCCAAACGAAAAATGCTCAAATACAGGGATAGCCCAGAGAACTAAAATTTTAGCTTTCAACCAAGTTTACCAAGCATCTCTTCTTTCTTGTGCATGCTGTGTCACCTAGAGTGTCTTTTCCAGTTCCTTGTCTTGGGGACATGCCCCTGCACCACATTTTCTCAAAATAAGAGAATTCAGAGTACCGCTAATACATTCATGAAAGTGAAGCTAACATCTTAATTCAGAGTACCACCAATATATTCAGGACAGCGAAGCTAACATCTCAAGGCATTCCCTCCCAGCTTTGTATGCAGAGCTGGCAAAGCAGTTGCCATTTGCATGTCTTCCATCTCTTTCAATCCCACTAGTCAGTTGTGTGATGGAAACGGAACACAAAGCAGCTCCCACAGGGGACCATGGGCCCTATTGCACACTGTCAGCACTTTGTGCCAGCTTACTCTATGCACATGGAGAATACGGCCATAGTGTCAGTATACCATACTAAGTTTCATATCTCTGACACTCGTTGCAGTTTCATAGAAGAAACTTGTGGAGCCAAGTGGAGAGACTGAGTCTAAGAAATGTCAAGTGGAAGAGAAATCAAATAAAACAGGGACACATGAGATTGCTCAACAGGTTAGAAGGAAAATTAAGTGGTAATTAAGAAAAAAAGAGCAATGAGCAACTAAATCTATAAGGAATGAAATTGAGAAAAGTTGGGAAGAAGAGTCAAGAAGCTACAAGGAATAAAGAAAAGAAGCACAAAGACATAAGAAGGAGGAGGAAGAGAGAAAGAGAGGAACAGAGTGATGAACAAGACAGCAAGGATTCAAGGATGTGAACAACAGAGGATGACGCTGTAGCAAAAATCAAAAGGAAACAAAGGGAATGACTTTCTGTTTGTAGAAAATCTTTTTACTTCATTTATTGTGCACTCCAAGATCCCCCAAAAAGAGACTAGTTCGTTATGGGACTAATAAACTGTGTAAGCCCTTACAGCAGTTCTTTTCATCCATCATGTCAGGGCAGTCTGGAAAACCATCACAGATCATAGTGTGTTTGATACACAGTTTCTTCAAAGGACACTCCCAAAGACCCCTTTCTCTACAACCTGGAGGCAGAGAAGCATAGCTTTGAAACATTTGCATGCAAAACAAATCAAACATTTTCTTTTCCTTAATAACCCTGAAACACTCAAAATGTTTTCAATCACAATATAAATTTTAAAAGGTACTAGGAATAGTTACTAATGAGCAAACAGAAATATAACTGTCACAGGACACACTTGATAAATGGGTATAAAACATATAACACTTCATAGTAGTTTGGTGCATTTTAAATAATAACATGAAATGTAATTTTTTTTTTCTGGCAATGCTGATACAGAATCTAACGCAGATCACAATGACAGGCAGAGAGATGCTGTAAGTATTGCTCACAGTTTTTCTTGTTCCATAATTTGAGACCAAAGCAGTTTGAAAAGATGCAGGGAACACACTGCATTATTGTCTCTTCAAAGTTCTGCTATCTTACTTCTCTGATTTCAAGAGGAACACTTCTAACACTGTGTCAAAGTGCTTTGACAGGAAAATTCCTGGTAGTCAGCAAGAGGAAATTAAGACTGGACCAAGGTACACTTCGGGAAAGTGTTTTCTCTTCTTCTACTTCTCTATTTATTTCCACAATGAATTCAACACTTTGTTGTGACACCACTTTAAACACTTCGACATACTAATGTCCTGCACAGATGACATTCTGTTTTTATAGAAAGTCATAAAAACAATGCATCCCCTTGACTAAAAGGGATGGCTTGATTGCCTTGTTTGGCCTGTTCTACAGATGATATTGCTACTTCTAATTTAATCCAAGTTCAAATTAAGGTGACAGCCCTGATATCCCCCCAAGGTGAGTTATAAACTCACAAACTGCATTTGAAATAGCATCTCTGTTTGCCTGGACCTGAAACCACAGCAGCACATCAGCAGTAAGTTACTAAGCAGGTATGTTGTTTCCAAGAAATATTACTTCAGAATCGAGTATTTTACAAACATGAATTAAGAGAATCACTACAAGCTCATACGATTACTGGAAATATCTGCTTATGTTATAACTGTAACTGGATGTGTGGAGTGCTTGATTTTTGTTTAGATCAAAAAAGCCATGTAAATAAATGTTCCAGCACAGAGAAATAAATAGCCTTGAACCTGTGAAACCAATCCCACATCATCAAAGAACTTTCTTGCATAACATTATATTCTAGATCTTCTTCTTGACAATATTTGTGATAACTATTAATGAAAAATTAACTGAAGCCAAACAAAAACTTTAATAAAGAACAAGGAACATCAGTCATGTTAGGAACTCCATGTGAAAATGACATTTTAAAAGCTTTAAAAAATGTACTTTCTGAACATTGCATATTTTAGCAGTGTTTACAATTAATTAAATAAGTTTACTTTTCCCATTCACCCCACATTATACTGCTACACTGTGAAGTCTCCCATCACTCTCCAAAATTTATCTTTGAGTACATTAACAAATACAGAGAATTCCCCAAGAAAAATTCACTACTTACTGAATTTAGTCTTCATATACACCCTTTTGTAGGTAGAAGCCATCTACCATTCCGTGTATTTGTATTTCTTTTCTAAATATTTATGTGACATATATTTTTAATTTAATGACAATGAAATGGACGTGAAAACAGAGTAGGAAATCTTGTCCATCTTTATGTTACCCCCCATCTTAAACCTTGCTTGAGGAAGAGAGAGAGAGAGACTCACATATGATCTTAACTTCATCCTTCAACACATGAAGAAACTCACCATTTGTTATTCACACATATATTCCCTAAGAAATTATTATTAAGTCATTAACACTGAAGACCACAGTATTTTTCTCTAAAATGAAAAGTCAGAAGTCAGATTTTAAAAAATAGTGAAAGATAATATCGGTTTTGAGCGTTGTTTCTTCAATTTCTTTAGTAGTCTTCTAGGACCCTACTCTGCTCTCTGCCAGAGACATTGTTCAGCAGCTTTAGGATCTCACTGCAGTTCCATGAGTGAGATTTCCTATCACAAAGATCATGTGACAGTATAAGAGAGGTTACTAACAGGAGGAGATGGTGGGTGGTTAATACAACTGTGCATGGCTAGAATATACCTTAGTCCATTTGAACTGTTCTACCTCACATTTTTGGTCAGAGTACTTTAAACATTGAAAGCTGTAGCTAGTCTTTTCCAGTCTTCTCCTTTCTGCAATGTGAAGGTGCTCTATGACTGTCATTTAAGGCACTTCAAAGGCAAGGTTGTTAATTTAAATGCTGACAGTTACCTAATGGTATAAAAAGAATTTCAAAGGACAAATCTAATAAAATGCAAAGTAGTCATTTACACATGGAAAGATCACCAAGTTTTTATTTTGTCTTGTGCATGTGGAACACAAAGTAGTCAGAGACAGTTACTTCTGGAGCTCTACAAGGACTTTCTGTTTTCCAGTAACAGCATTACTCCATGTCAATGTAATGTCACTCTGACAGTTGTTATTTCCTAGCAGATACGATCTTTCATATTTGTAGAAACTGATAAGAATTCTGCTGATTGTTAGTGACATTCTGTCTAGACTACAGGGACAAAGAAAGATCCACTCAAGAAATGAGCGTTATATATTAGAGTAATATTTCACATGTTAATGTCTAGGAGAATAAAATTATCCTAAAAGAGACAGAGCATTGAGTGTTCTAAGGAGTTAAGAACAGCTGGCAACAAAGAAACAGCTGGCAATCATAGGTGGCAATCAAAGAATCTCAGTTGGAGAGAATCAGAGGCAGAGATGGTAATTTCTGCAGCCGAGTGCTAGATCAAGACAGACATGCAGTCCCCAGAACTTTGAGAGGGAGCCAGGGGCAGGTGTTTCCCAACCCCAGAAACAGCAGCTCTCGTGAGGGAGGCTGACATGGTGGAGGTGTTCCCAGAAGCATCCGAGGGAAATTTAAACAGCTCCTAGGGAGCACCTGCCACCAGGAACATGGCAAACAGATGCAGGCAAACAGGGCATGGCACATCAAAAGGGCAAGATAGTTTGAGCAGGCAAGGGCATGTAGGGAAGGCATGTGGACAGGGCACTGGACCTTGGCCAGAAATACCAGGAACACATGGTGTCCACTCAGCAGAAAATTAAGGCCTCTCCAAGCTCTGTACCAGGTGTGACTGACACAGCCTCCCAGACAGAGCCCCAGTGGCTGCACACTGCCACCCAGATGTCAAGATGCGGGGTATGCCCTGCCCTCGCACTGGTATCAGACACCAGTGGCAATTCACCTGGAGAAGGTGAGCCCCGGTGAAGAAACTCCTCTGCTTGGTGACCAAACTCAGAGAGGAGGTGAGCAGGTTGAGAACCATCAGGGAGCGTGAGAGGGAGACTGACTGCTGCAGCAATGCCTTATGCTCCCTGTCTCAGACCCAACAGGCAGGCATGCCTTGTGCAACAGAAGCCCTCCCATCCCCACTCCATCCAGCTGAAGAGATTTAGGAGACAGAGGGGAATGGCAGTAAGTTTCTGATCAATGCAGCAGGCATGTTTCCCCCATGTCAACCTCAGCCTCCCAGGTTCCCTTGCACAACAGATACCCTCTCCTGAGGGGAACAGCCTGAATTTCTAAGTGACTACTCACTGTCATTTCTAACTAATCAATAATCTCTGCATCTTTGCTGCCACCTGGAGTACCATCCTCCACTGCCTCTAAGGAAGCAGATCAGTGGGCCTCACTAGCACATCATCCCTCAGACACTGGAGTGAATGTCTATAGTGCTTTGATTGCCTTGAGCTTGATGATGGTGATGATAGGGTTGAGTGTCTATGGGTAAAAATCAGTGAAGTGCCCAATAAGGGAGATACTGCGGCGGGAGCCCACTATACACCACCTAGGCAGGAAGAGGCTGATGAGATATTCTACGAGCAACTGGAAGAAGTCTCTCAACCACTAGCCCTTCTCCTTGTGAGGGACTTCAACTTACCAGATGCCTGCTGGAAATATCGTACAGCAGAGAGGGAACAGCCTAGGACATTCCTGGAGCGTGTGGAAGACAACTTACTGAGTCAGCTAGGGAAGTGAATGACCAGACTAGGAAGGCACCATGATGGACCTGTTGTTTGTGAACAGAGAAGGCCTTGTGGGAGATGTGACAGCTGAAGGACAACTCAGGCACAATGACCACAAAATGACAGAATTCTCAGTTCTTGGAGAAGTAAAGAGAGGGGTCAGCAGAACTACCACCTTGAACTTCCAGAGGGTAGACTGTTCAGAATGCTGGTTAATAAAGATTCCTGGGAAGCAGCCCTATTGGTGCAAGAGCAGGCCATCCCCATGTGCTGAAAAATGAAGGGCTAAAGTCCAAGCAGAATTCTCTGAAAGACAGTAAAAAATGTTTCTACAAATATATCAACAAAAAAAGAAGGGCCAAGGAGAATCTCCATCCTTTACTGGATGCAGGGGAAATAACAGTCACAAGGGATGAGGATAAGGCTGAGGTATTTAAAGCCTTCTTCAGTGAAGTCTTTCATAGTAAGGTTAGATGTTCTCTGGGTACTCAGCCTCCTGAACCAGAAGACAGGGAAAAGAAAGCAGAATAAAGCTCCCATGATCCAAGAGGAAATGGTTAGAGACCTGCTCAGCCAATTAGACATTCACAAGTGTATGGTGCCAGATGAGATCCACGCAAGTGTATTGAGGGAGGTGGCAGAGGTGCTCACCAAACTCCTTTCCATCTCCTACCAGCAGTAGGTATGATTGAGTGCATTTCCTTAAGTTTAAAGTTAAGAGCATCTGTGTTGAAAATAAACTCAGAAACATAGCGGAGAATAAACTCTGTGATTGCCGCTTTATCCTTGTATTTACAGGTTGAGGTTGATCAACCTGAGCAAAACATGTCATTCTTGAGCCCTGCAGTACAGAATCCACTTGAGCAATACGGACCTTTTGTCAATGCATCACAATGAGAATATTACCATATTTAAATTTTAAACTATATTTATGAATTCAAGATTTAAACTGCCAGGAAGTCGGTTTACCTCAGTAGAGCCTGCAGCAATATCAAATGAATTAGACCTGCAGCATTTTTTATCCTGATTACTAAAGGAATACTTAAACATCCTGGAATACTCTTAGAAGAACCTAAATTATCAAATGTTGTTAATTGTGTTGACATTAATCAAGAAAGATGATTGCTAAAGTATTTTTACTGCCACTAGCCTTAAAAAAAACATATTTTCTTACAGAAAGAGAGGCTTATCCTCTGAACTGCCATGCTACGGTTCAAATAACTGAAAGAAAAACATAACTAATTTTCTAATGCTTCAGCTACTCTGCATAAAAAAGATCCAACAGATCAAATTTATTTACCACAGCTGTCCTCATCACTATCATCCTCACAGTCAGCTTGTCCATCACATCTTCTGGATGCTAGGACACACCTCCCAGAACGGCACTTGAAGTGACTGGGTGAACATTCTGTCAATGACAAGGAACAGGGACAAACAAGATTTAATCATCACAAGCAGGCTTAATCTTCACATGAGTACTTATGCATTTATCACTGTGACTGTTTTGGAAGGGTAAATGACAGGAATAGAAAGCCTGTGTGATACTGAACTAGAACTATGTAGCAGTCAAGACTCTTAACAATTGCACTGTGGAATGGAGTGGAAAAATATATTCCAGAGCTCTCCCTCACATGCTTCTCTTTGTCAAATTTTACAGCCTTGCCAAATAACTGGCATACAATAGCTATACTGTGGGCAAGGATTTTCTAGTTACTTATCTTACTGTTGTGTTGTGTGAAGAAAAAATAGAACATCTGATGTGTTGAAATGAGTACGAGAGATCCCCAGCATAAGTATATTGGTAATTGTGTGGCTATTTGGATTAATGAAAACACCAGATACTTAACAACATGCAGTTCCTTGGGTAAGTTTTAGGATTCAATAAGCAATTGAACCAAAAATATCACCAATGAACTTAGGAGCTTTGGCAAATAACATTCTAATCATAAAAGGTAGGTGAATGATATTGCCAACATTTAAGAATAACTCATTATGAAAAAAGTGAAGTTTACAATGCATATTGTCCTGGCCAGCTGTATCCTTGGATTCAGCACTGACTGGAAGAGAAGTTCAGCAGTTCAGCACTTTGTAATAACTATACCAATTATAGCTTAAGTTGGAAAATCATCTATATTTTGTAACATTAAACATTTTAAATGCTCTCAGAAGCTTAATGTCTTCCTTCATATTTTTTTCCAGAAATATTTATATAAGATTTTAAACTTCCCATGGAAAACTTTCTAACCAACACTGGCAGTCAGTGGAAATCTGGCATTGAATCAACATAAAATTCTGCCAGTAAGTGAACACAAACCAACTCTTATAAGACCTCTTAATTAGTTACACTGTTTCTACAAAAATACTAAAACCCCCTCCTTTATCATTGATATTTCAAAAATATCTGTTTCAGCACCAAGGTGATCAATGAGCAGTGAGTCAGCTTAATACACAGAGTCCATCTAATTAAAGTAAGAAACTTTTCTGATTACTATTTTTATAAGTAAACAGGATTTACATATTGAAATGGAACACATTATTCCTGTGTGCAGTAGTATATTTAAAATATAACCATTCTATGTCACCTCTGAAAGCCAAATGATCTAATAACACAGAGAGGGAGGTCAAGACATTTGATACCTAAGAAAAAGAAAACACATTGTTTTTCATTAACTCATCTGTTGTGGAAAAATCTTAGTCTCCCTTTCCTATACCGTTCTGTGTAATAGTGGATAATTCCTTTCCACCACCCCACTGCTGTAGAGAGAGATGACCTCCTTGTCTCTCAAGAGCCTCATTACAGAGGATTTCATTAATATGGTATTGCACTTCTTTACAGAATCCTCACAGTGGTACACATAGACTTTGCTTGAAAAACGGCATTAACTGCTATAAATGCTTCACTGGTTTTTCATGATTCCTTCTAGTATATTTACAGCAATATATCTTCACTAAAAGAGCTACAGACTAACTAGCCTTAGTCCACTGCTTTTCCTGAGCAAGAATAAGACTGTGGCAAGATCATCAGGAGAAGAAAAGCGAATAAAATCAGCATATTGCAAATGCTGTAGCAGATACCATTTCACTGTTTTCCCAGCTACTTTACTGGCATTTTGTCAAGAAAGTCCATGTCAGAATCCCCATTGATCTTGCATCCAACGACCACTGCAGAAGAAATGCTGCACAACTCCTCTCTTCATACATACAAAGAATATCTAGAAGCACTTAAGGTAATTTCATTCTTTTATTCTATGTTCAGACCCACAATGATTAGTTGAATCCAAAAACTGAAATTTGTCAGCTGCTACTGAAGCTGGTTTGGCACAACTCTCTACAAAACTTTCCCCAAACAAAAAACCAAAAGCAAACAATACTTGGCAAAGACATTAACATTACAATATTTTTGTCAGAGGTATCATGGGGTTCAGTTTTTTAAAGACTGCCAAAAGTCTTCCTCCTTGTTAGAAAAGCATTATTATATCATCTAAATAGGTAAAAAAATGAAGTATAAAAACCAAGCAAGCAGTAGGTGTAGTGTTAGCAACTCTCAAACGCTGACTTTCACAGACTGAGGGTAATTTATCTTTCAAGTAGATTTCCTATGGGAACTTCCTCTTATCTGAGAACTGTAGGTATTCACATTCCCTGAAACCCAGTTTGGAATCATTTCCATAGTTTAAATACTATAATTTAAAGAGGAGATATGGGGAAAAAAAAAATCAGTGACTTTGGGAATCTAGTTAAATCTTTAATTTCCTGTTACATGTATTTATAGGAGTTACCTTCTACATCTTCATCTGGTGTTAGACAAGTTTGGTTATCTGAATTCTCATCTGGAAACTGAATGCAGTCAGTATCTTCTGGCCACTGCAGACCTACAATCCCAAGCACAGACTCACAGCGTTCCTTAGACTGTACACATAATGTCCTGAGGAAACAAAGTGGAGTTGTATGAAGTAACTGAGTGTAAGTCCTAGAAATTCCCAGTTGCTTCAACGAACAGCAAGTTCAGTTCTTTACTTTGAACAAAACTTCATGAAGACTGTTAGAGTTAAAAAAATAAAGCATGACAGTCAAAAAAGTAATACCAAGAAAATGAAAAGCCTTGCAAAGCAGGTACAGATGTTTATAAAGAGAGAATAGAATTAAAATTATTTAGCTATACCACCTAGAATGAAAAGATCAGT
This sequence comes from Piaya cayana, assembly GCA_013389865.1. Lineage (NCBI taxonomy): Eukaryota > Metazoa > Chordata > Aves > Cuculiformes > Coccyzidae > Piaya > Piaya cayana. Next base: position 88,666 of record WAAB01006072.1, read on the forward strand.
GCACCAGTATTAAAAATTCTAATACATACCTAATAAGTATATGCAGAATTATAACACAAATTTGCAATTCATGGTTGGAAAGTGGACTTTGACTTGGAAAGTTTAACACTGAAAAACTGCATTAGCTGAAATCTATTTTGTATTTATAGGAAAAGGCAGGTAGAGCAATATGCATGTTCTGTTAAGCTTAACCAAATACTGATATCCTTGAATAAAAGGGTAGTTATTTTGCAAAAGCAGCAGCACATTCCTAGGACATAGTTTCTATGCACAGAATATAACCTTCTGCCTTCTAAGAGCTTCAAACTGTAGTTGAGTAGATTTAGATTTATATTGACATATCCAGTGTATTTAATTTTTTTCTGCCCTGAATTTCTTAATTAACTCAAGAGTTTGTTGGTATGAGAGGCTACAAGTGTTTTAATTTCTACAACATTTTTACATTTTTATCTGTGTCA